>JBAJNP010000196.1:39215-120420 GCA_036877545.1 Yasuhikotakia modesta | reverse complement strand
TATATATACAATGTGTGTGTGTGTGTGTGTGTGTGTATATATATATATATATATACATTAAATATTAACCAAATGTAACACAATATATTTCTTCGAAGATATACCATAATAATGTATGAAATCTTCTTCAGACTCTGATGCCACAGAGAATGAGGTTCTGAGGGGGGTGGGGAGGTTCTTTGGTGTTTGTGCATACCTTGAATTCTTCAGGTGTTGTCAACACCGTCCTTGCTGTAATTACCATCCAGTGGAAGCCAAACTCACTTCCTTACCTGCTATTTAGGATGTCCCCGTCTGAAGGAAATACCTTTCTAAACACAATTAGACTGAAATATCAAGTGTTGTTGCCTCTGGGTCACATACGGTCTGTCTGGGCCACAGGGTGATGTTTTTTAAGGATTTCCAGACTTTTTTAAAATGGCCATTGGGATAAACAGGACAGCACCTTGCATCAGAATATTTGCAATATATTTTATGTCGCCATTGGCAAATGCAAACACAGGCTGAGCTTGGTGACATCTGCAGTGCAGAGCTGCGAGATTCACAAGCTTGATTTATGCAACTATCCATCTTGGCTCAAGGATGAGGGCCAGAGGAGTAATATTGGCCTAGCAGACGTCCCACAGTCCAAACCGTGATGTAATTTACCCATGTTCACACGTATACACAAACACAAACACACACTGGAGAAGAGGTCTAATCTGCTGCCAATTATTCAAAGCACATTTGGGTGACGCTCACAGGTAACGGAAAGCACAGCTTAAAGCAGTGCAGTAATATGAGCTAGGTATCACATTTCCTGGTGCTGTTTTTGCTAGCAGCTTATTTTATTCTTTTAACAGGACAGCATGAATACATACACACAGACACACACACACACACATATATATATATATATATATATACATGTGTGTGTGTGTGTGTGTATTCATGTATATGCATACAAGTAACATTAGAGGCTAGTTATGTGGGAGTGGTTACATTCAATAAGTTGTTATGTGGATCTTTTGTCGTTTTGTCTCCTGTACTTATGACTGTCTGCAGCAGGTTGGTTGAGTCTGGGAAAACAGACCGTTCCACTCCTTCCCCCCACCCCCTCAATTGTACCCGGCTTAGTCTCCAGCGCTATGGATGGTGAAGGCGGGGGATTGTGTGCAGATGTGCTTGGAGAGAGGCCAGGCGCTTTGCCCTGAGAGAACATGTGGTCTGGGACTGTTTACGCTGGCACTGTCTCAAATCAACCCCCACACAACATGTTAGGCCTCACAGGACACCACACACACAGCTTTCTTTTCTCCAGCGCTGTTCAGGAGCTATTCTGCTCACGGTTTGACATCAACGTTTGTGTTTAAAGGGACAATTCACCCAAAAATGAAAATTCTGTCATCATTCGTCTGTGTTGCTCAGACGAAGTTTAGCTGGATTTCCAAAGTGTTTTATGTCATATAATGAATAGGAACCAGAGGCTGTTAAGGGGATAGTTTACCAAAAAATTAACTTTGTTCCATCATGTACTCAACTCTGTGTCTTTCTAAACTTTTTAAGGAACACAAAGAAGTTATTTTGAAGAAGAATGTTGATAATCAAACAAAAGTGCCACCCATTGACTTCCATTGTGTAGACAAAAAACCACCAAGACATTTCTTAAAAAATCTTCTTTTGTGTTCCACCATAGAAAAAAAGTCATATAGGTTTGGAAAGACATGAGGGTGAGTAAATGATGGAAAAAATTTCGTTTTTGGGTGAACTCTCACTTTAAGCTTCAAAAAGGACAGAAAAGCATAAGGCCTCAAAACATATGTGGGTAAATGCTGACAGAATTGAACATTTTGTGAGGTGAGCTGTTCCTTTAATTAACATGTCAACTGTTCACTGCTAAACTTTTGGCTGACATGACTAGATTTCTCAAATGTGTTTTCCAAGTAATGATTCCATTCTGCTAATGACACTCTTTGGCGAGATCACGTGTTTTGATGTAGACTAGCGTAATCATCCACAGAAACACAGAGGCTCAAGAAATCATGACAAATCGAAATGGCTCACACGCAACTCAGTCAAAAAATGCTTCACCCAAATTGGCGGCCAGATCTTTTGCCGGGATCGTTTCACAGGCAGTTGAATGCACAGACTGTCACAGATGCCTAGGGGAGAGGGGGCTGTTAAGCATGCATGGTTGTCATGCCGTGTCAGACGAATAGCTTGTTTAGATGGATTTATACCCCGACGTACAATGAGCTTTATCACCTCCCCCAAGTCTTTCTCCCAGTGAGGCTTGGGGAATAAGGGTAGATACATGTTGGGGCACGTGAACAGCCAGTCATCTCTGCTATGTTCCTCGCAGATGCTCCACATTGCTGGAATGCTGTTCCCCATCTACAACATCTGCAGGCTTCCTAAAAAAATTCCAATGCTCCAGTACCACATCACACGGTGACTGTCTCTTGTGCTGAGGTCTCTATGAGTTGCAGATGTTTCTTGGCAGGGTCAAACAACTTTTCCCATTGACTAGCATTTTTTATCATTTCAACAGATTTTGGGGTTAGCGTCTATAATAGGAACAAGAAGCAAAGTGTTTGAAAGTTTTTTTGTGAGTTATTTAAACCAAGATTAACAGTGGTGGTTTTAAAGAAATTGTGCTTTTACAACCACAAAGTGCACCAAATAAAACAAGGAAATCATATAAAGATAGTAAAAACAGAGACTTTAGATGGGATTACGCACTTTTGTTATACAGTGACTCATATGTTATCATTTCATCTGTTAGATCATTGAACTGGATTTCACCCAAATCTCTTGTTCTAACCCTTGATGACGCAGTTCATGTCTGAAGCATATCTGTAGGCAATACAGATAATACATACCGATGACAAAACGACTTAACTGTGTTTAGACACCTAACAGAAAGTCTACGCTGTACTCCATGCATCATCCTTGGCTGTAATTCAACGTAAAGTTTATGTTCTCAGGATTCACTTAAAGCAAGCAACAGCTGGGTGCGTATGAAATATCACAATGATGTTTGGATGGGAGGTGTAAACCTTTTAACAACCGTGGGGTGTCTAAATGAGCGTTGGAAACTGTGTACTCTGTTAAGGGTTTTGCAGAAGAAATAGCCTGGTGTATAGTGCCACCTCTGGGCGCATGAAAAGTCTACATCTTTTAGGTCGAGTGAAAAAAGAACAAAAATTACTAGACGTATTCAATATATATAATGTCATACATTATAAAAAGTAAGAGAGGCTGAGTAATAGAGAGAGAGAGAGAGAGAGAGAGAGAGAGACCTATAAGATAGCTCTTTTTCCATTACATTACATTTGACACACTGATAATTCCAAGCTTTCCAGAGATTGTTTATCTATGTCTTGGACTGTGACCTTCAGCAAACATCCTCTTGGACACAGACACACAGACTTGAACAGCCTTAAATGAAACCTCATGCCACAATGTTGTCTGAACCAATTTAACAGTGCAGTTCTTGTGCTATAATTTTCTGCAACCATTCGGTCTTTTTGACTGTTCTAATAAACTGTTCAAAAATGAACATTCTTTCATTATTTACTCACTCCCATGTCATGTTGGTAAACAAACAACATTAGACACAAACACATTTCCCTTTTTTCCTTTTTTTGTTCCATAGCAACAATTTATTTTGTGGGTAAACTATCTCTTTAATAACTGCAAATATTGTTTAATATGAACTTAATATGATCATATTAAAAATCTTCAAATAGGTAGATAGGTAGATATGAGCCTTTACACGTAATAACAGGTATTTAACTGGTACAAATGTGCTGTAGTTTTCATCAATTCAGTCATTTTTATATTCATAAACCAATTACAATCTTAGTATCCATAGTTTGAATTAGTAAAATACATCTTACAAGAACAATAAAACATGCAACAATACTATTATTTTATATGCTGTATATTTTATAATTGTCCTGTTATTATTCAATATAGTTAAACTGATCGTCTTTTTCTGCAAACTGCGCTCATGCAAAGACCTGCATTCACCACTAGGTGGAACTACTTCATCTAAGTAGGAAAAGACACAAAAGACGCAATGATGGAAAACGAACAAAGAAACATTAAGTACGCCATCTCTCTTGGTTTAAAATAATTTACATTGCATTAAATGAATACATTTCAGTTATTCAAAATAGTGCGTTTCCATTTTTGTCCTTTATTGCCATTGGCAAAAAGTATATTATTGTGTCGTTCAAGTGTTTGCATCTTAGTGCGCAATACAAATTATGCAATTATATTTAAAGCATTATATAAACCACTATTCAAATACAAATGCTGTATATATGCTTAGTGGTTATATAACTATCTCTCCCCATAAGAGCAACAATAAATTCAGGGTCGTGAATTTAACTACCTTTGTATACCTTTACACATCTGGCCACTCTGAACTAACACACATCTTAATAATATCGTAATACAGAATACAATTCTTAATGCAATTTCCATGAATGCGAAGATTTTTCTGTATTTATGCAAGATTATAAATACTATTCATTAGTATTTCTTATTTTATTGTTCGTTTACAATTAGCAAATCGTGGGCATTTGACTCCAAAGTAATAAACCTTCACGCAAGTTACTCTATCAATGACAATGAGTTACTCTGATTCATGAGGGCAGAGCCAAGATGGCCGCACGGGGAACGGTTTCCTCCAAATAAAGAGAAAACAAATGGGCGACTGTAAGCTGTGCCACGCATGCGCAATAGACCCGTGCCGCGTAGCGTTCAGGATTTTTGCTCCCTGTTGAGGTGGGTGACGTCATGTAGCAAGCCGCTGTAGAGTCTCCACTTTTTACCCCGTGTTAAATTGCAACCACCAGCATCAGAAGCGGTGGGGCACAGAAGGGAGAAGCCTTTTTATTTTTTTGGTACAGTAAACAATTGCACCGAGGACCGTTAAATGACGCTCTTGCATTTTATTAGTCCTGATTTGTCTAAGGGAATGATTCAATCGCAGAGAGACGCGTTTTGATTTGAGGGCATTTTTAAAAAAACCTCTGTTTGCATGCTGTTATTCAGTCAGCAACATATATGATCGTGCAATCGCACAACACCTCGCCTGTTTAGGCTGAACAAAGCCTTTTAAAGCCGCTCTACATTTTATCTTTTATTCTGTGTTCTTCACATCTTGTCTGCTCAGCTACATTCGCTAGCGTGTTGGAGGGCGCAATAAACAACAGACCACGGCGGACAATTGTGAGGTTTGGATGAGGTGTTTGAATCCAGCCTTGCCAGCGCAGTCTTTACGTGGACAATTGTGATTTTTTTTTCGTAGGCAATGCCATCTTGCAATGCAAACATGCTGTCTGTGGGATTGCTGTACGTTGGATTGTTTTTTGCAGTGGAGGTTGTAGATCCCACCACAGCCATTGAAGGTAAGCAACCGCGATTAAACGTGTTATTTTGTCCATGCATGCATTTAGGAGACGGGTTGCAAAGTTTTCGAGGACGGCCTGGTTGGTTATAGTGACCAGGCTAAGCCACGAAGAGATGCATATATGTGGGTTGCTGATTTCGACAACTGCCCTGTTTAATAGGCAAATAATGATCTTGTGGGGCTGAATAGAAATGCATTTGCGCAGTTGTGTTATCACCTGTGATGCGATTGTTACATCTGGCTGGACGTATCGTTTGCTATGATCCGTGCTCATGTTAATTCATTATGAAACGTTGGGTTTGTTACCAACACTGTCACTATAGCCGTTTAGGTATAAAAGCCACAGATCACCCACAATTGCGGTTTTAACGCGTTTGTGCCTCATGGGTACAGATTGGAGATGTGGGGGTTATTTCGTAATAGCCTCGTAGGCCAGAGATGTTCGCGCGAGTCGTTTTAAAATTCAGACGAAAATCTCTTTATTCACATCACAGTTAAATGAAATTGTTAGATGTCGGTGAAATGAAACGACCTGCACGAGGCAGAGGCGCGTTAGCCACAGGTCGATTTGCATGCAGTGGACATGTCCGATATTCCCGCATTCTTAGCGGTCTATTCAAGTGCGCGGACACGCACATCATCTAGTGGTGGTTCGTGATCACCTTCAGAGGAACGATCTGTCTGTTCCTCTAACGTTGGGTTTTGCACGACGTAGAAACCATGAAATTATTGCTCTAATTTTCACGTATTACTCAGTGATGGGTGTGACGTGCCAGTTATTCAAACTAACCAACACAGACCAAAGGAATCTGAGATCTGCATGCGCTGTGCGTTACAGTCTTATATGTAGTCTATGCATCAGACGACTGTGACATGGATAGTTTATTTTGTACAATATAAAGCAAGACAATAGTAGGAGCAACTCAATATTCGTGACGTTAGGTTGAATGATGGTGATTGAAGTCGAGACACGCACACGTTACTGTATATAGATTAATGCATCATTGTATAACTGCATTTGGTTGACTTATCTGGTGGTGCAGTAGATATTTGAGGGCTCATTTATTTGTCATAAGGGGCTCACAAGAAAGATTTTGGAGTTCTTATCTAACTGTCTACAGAGCACACTGGATTGCTTTTACTTCTGTGACATTTGCATGAATTATGCAACAGTTCTTTTAAGTTGGGCTCCGAAAACTGGCCTACAAATGGCCCACATTTTGAATTCTGCAGATCAGAATGTATTTCTTATGAAGGTGAAATAAGTGCATGATGTTAAGTGAAGATTAAAAAGCGTTTCTGAATTTCATTATTTAGCCATTTAGTAGGCAGTGCACATCAACTGCAAAAACATAAAGGTTCTTTGTTTAAAATCTTGTTTATTTGTACTCTGGTGTTATGTGAAGAGTTTTGGTTGTGAAATGTTCAGTTTTGTTTGCTCTTCACATTAGGTCTTTGTGACAGCAACTCAAGTCTGTCAGAAATACAGCATAATTTTCATCTTTCTGATTTTGACTCTGAGTCGACTCTGCAGGCCTCTGATAATAGGTTTAGTTAAGACCGCAAGTAGCGAACCTCTGTGGACCTCAGATGAACCTTTACTGTTATCTTGTCTAGACAGGGTTCTGTGCCTGAGGGATGTGGGTATTTTTATTATACTGGAAGGTAAAAGATAACTGTCGTAAACAAACACTCCATATTTGAACGGGCTTCATCTCGGCACGCTGCGAAAGAGGTGCCTATGAATCGTTTTCAGAGCAGTGGTGGTATGAGAGAAACTTGCATATTATGTGTCTTTAAAATAAGAGTTTGACTTTGTTTTGGACAGAATTACCAGTTTGCCTGCTCTGTGGAAGACTGGGAGGAAATGGTCTGGCTGAGGGGGGTGGAGTTGAGGTTTGTGTGTTGTTGTCTTGCTCCACCCACCACCTCCGTTCTGTCTGAAACATCTGGATGGAGGGGAGCCGTTAGACTAAAAAGCATGTGTAACGTCAGGGGAGGAATGAGTACACAGGCCATTAGTGACTAGTTTTGGTTTTACTCCGCCACTCCTTCAAGCTCATAGTTTTGGGAGGTGAATGTGTGTCTCAAAAGGCATTTCCTCATCGTTATATCATAGTTCTGGCATGTGATGCTAAGCACTGATACAATGTACATGTTAGCATTTCGCTTTATGGAAGGCAGGGTGACCTTTGTGCTGGATCAGGCGTGGGCGGTGATTGGGCCCAAGCCGGAGATCACTGCCGTCTTATGTTATTATAGCCGACACTTTTATGTTTGTTTATTTAGGAAAGGAAAACAAAATAATGTATCAATTGTCTTCGGTTTGCTTGGATGTATAGTATATATGTGATTCTACAATAATTAAATTGACTTTATATGCATATGTAACAAAGATGTTGTTAGTTGTTTCTAGAGGAACTGGTGGAACATTGTGCTAGCAGCGCAAAGTTTGTGGGTTCAATTCTCAGGGAACACAAATGCAGAACTTTAAGTCGCTTTAGATCTACCAAATGAGCAAAGGTGAATGCCATATGTTTGTGTTTGGTTGGATGAATGTTTGTGCCAAAATGTGACTCTTTATACTGTAATAATTTTTTAATATATTAAATTCTGGCACGCAAAGAGCAGATGTCTTGTATATCCAACCATTTATTCTCCTTTGCTTTCAGTGCATGTTCTTATGTAAACATTCTGTTTTTGTGTCTGGATACTACAGAGAATCCTGCAATCCTCTTAAAGCCTGAAATAAATGCAGAAATCCTCCCACATGCTTGCATTTAATACATCTGTTCATATGTTGAGTTTAATCGTTCGTTTCTCCTACACCTCCCGTGTTCTTCCTGAGCAATGAATAGGGCTGCTTTATAAACTTTTTTTGTGATATTCTCATTCATGTTTGAATATCTTTTGTTGTCACTGTTGATCTGTGTTTTATAGGCAGTTTCCATGCGCTTTGATGGGCTCAGCAATGACAGTGTTGCGTAACTTTGACTCGCTGTAAAGACCGTTTAGACATGGCAGATATTTAAATGTGACTGCTCTCTCTTGAAGGAACCTTCTGGGTTTAATACATGTTTAGCCATTCTAAAAGCCTCTCTAACATGCTGTCAGTTACCACAGGAAATTATGTCAGCTTGTACCTTCATTTGTAAAAACTGACAAAGTTTTTTGCGCAATGGAGGCCTATGAGAAAAAATACCACTTTAGAATAAATGTTGAAACCACAGTGAAGATAAACTTAATCTAGGAGTGGCGTGATCTTTTACTGACCTTGTTTGCATCTGGTCACAGCCATGAAAAGTCAGTAAACCTGGTACCTTTAGCACAGTTTGTGCAGATATGACAGGAAGAGGCTATCAGGAATGTATTGTTTATGCGCAAAGCAGACTACACACACTGCCAGTTCTTCAGACTAAAACAGTACTTGAATGATTTTGGTAACGTAATGGCTGAAATAATGTTTGTCTAAAGAGCTATTAATATAACATCCTAAAACCATTGCATCGCATTGCATTGACTCATGTTCTTTACAAGTTCATCCTTCTACCGTAAGCGTGATTTTTGTTTCCTTTAACAAACAAAGAAACAAGTTTTTAACAAATATGGTCATCACCAGCATGCTTCAGAAACCGTCTATAGAGCTTTGCTTGTGTTTAACCCGGAACATTCCTTAGAGTTTAATCATCATGGCTTTGAAGAAAGATCTGATTTTTAGGGAGTTTATTCTTGTGGCCATGCAGAAATTGTCTCCTGAAAAAAGAAAAGGACGTTGTAATGGCATTAGATTGCACAGCTTGAGTCTCACCACCCAGAGCCGGCACAGGCTCTAATCTCCCTCTTTTAACCTTCCCATTTTCTGGAAAACACGCTAGATTTATCTGCAACCGAGGGCTAGACCCGGATTTGCATAACCGACTAGACGTCGTTTTTTCTACTTTGGTGGTTTATTGCGTGTATAGCTGAGGATGAAAGGATATTGTTGATAGTGGTGGGCTGAGTGTGGTGTAATTGGTGTTTACTGTTTGGAACATTAGTGTTTACCCTATTCAGCTCCTCGGATCAGGAGACGCATGGTGGCATGTAGAAAAACAGTAGAAGGCGGTCGCTGTTGACACGCTAGTGACAGTAACAGCGGTTAGCAAGAGCTTTTGTCAACGCTTCAGTACTTTATAGTTTGATTTTGTGAATACTGTCTACATGTATGTGTGAAAATATATGTCGAGAATGGCTCTTTCTTTTTTTTATTTTGTGTATAAAAAGCTGATTTCTTTCAAGGTTGTGCCAACTGTTCTCTCTTTCTTCTTTTTCATGTGAGGCGCAAATATGGCCGCCCAAATGTTGAGTCCAGATGACACGTCGCCTCGACATCCCACACTCACATGCTAGAACTCCTTTTTCCCTCCTAATTTGTTTTACTCCCATCGTCCTCTGTAGTTTTGGTTGGTTGCTGTGCAACATTAATAGTTCACCCATGAAGGGAAATTCTGTCAGGCTGTCTTCATTTATTTTCATCGTATTAAAGCTATAATTTGTAACTTTTGCCTCTTTGATGCCATCTCTGTTTGTAACATAAAATTGCAGGTTAGTTTATGTTCATTGAAGTCAAATGAACTGGAAATTTGTCCTGAAAAACAAATCTAGTATAATCTTACTGTTGCAAACACTCTTATGTTCTTGCTCAATAACTAAATTTTCAGTTATGGATTTGCAGCTTCTAAAACAAGAAACCCAGTAATTCTGCAAAATCCCAATTATTGTTGTGTTCCATGATTGAAGTTAAATTACACTATATGGGTTTGGAGCAGTGTAAAGATAAAGAAGTACCTGTTGGGTAAAATTTCATTTTTAGGTGTACTGTTTCTTTAAGATGCCATTTCCCCCGTTCTTTTATATCTCCAGATGGTACTAACTTATAGAGGTCTTTGTTTTTTTAACAGTGTTTAAAGGGCTTCTCACAGTTTCTCACATCTGGCCATCATAGAATGGCTCTTGTGAAGCAAGGCAATGTAAATCCAGAAGTTTCCACTGCAGAGAATTTAAAGTTAAATAGCAGTTTACTGGAAACTTATGTTTGGAGGTTATGAAAGTGACCAAAAACCTTCATTGTGCTAGAGGCTCTTTTGTGGTTGACTTGTAATCAGTCATCATGGTGTTTATTTGAAATTACCAGTATTAGTAAAAAACAGGTGCTCTGTGGACATCATACCCCATCTTTGATAGTTCCATTGGTTTAGTTTACATCTTGTAACATGTCCGGGCGGCTCTTCTGTCCTGGAGAACAATCTAGATAAATCCTGTTTGTTACTCCATGTGCATGTCAGGTATAAAACATTGTAATAAGATCTGTTATGATATCTTGAATACATGGATTAGCTATAAATACCAGTTTAAGGTTCACTTGAAAGGAAGACTTTTGCATATTCAACTAAGAGAACCAGTTTATCCTTGCACAATGAGGGGCAGGAGAAAGCTATTTATGAAAATATTATGAAAAGATTATTGTAAGTGCAGTGGAGGTGGTCAGCCGGAGTGAAAAGGATTTGTTGTCCAATTCGGTACAAACAAACCTGGATTTACTTTAGGCTAACACAAGTAAATCCTGGTGATCAGGGTGGGTCACGATGGGGGGAGAGTTAGATGGTGTCAGTTTTGATGTTCCCTCAAGCTGAGGCACCAACCGCCCAGGGTTGTCAAAGCTTGCTCTTCCAGTTTCAGGTATCTTTAAGAACAATAAATCCAGTGTGTACTTTGGAAAGGAGGATTCAACATATCTTATTTGCTCACTGATAACACATCAGTGATGTATAACTAGTATGTATTTGGTTCAGAGTGGCATTAGGGTAGCCTAGCCTTTGGTTATTCATTACTTTGTTTGAGAATATAAGTCAAATCGTTTGGATTGAAAACAGCAGTCTATGTAATGAAGAAGATTTAGGCAGTGATATGAACCCTCTCCAAGAGACAAAAACAGAATTCCAGTTTGCCAAATGTGGCTTCCCCTTTGCACACATCGATACAAAGTTTGCTTTGTAAATTTGCTTACATTAAAGTCCCCCAAATTATCATCATGAAGCACCACAGTGCACCACTGTTTAACTGCAGTGAGGTCCTGTTGAAATCTGGCCAAAACCATTAGAGGTTTTTGGTGTTATTTAGACTTGCGATAAAAATAAACCTTGTTAATTTGGTGTTTCGTACAGGTTGAGAAACAGCACATTATATTCATCCTATAATCTTCCTAAACTAGTTTCCGTCTAAGTAGGCCTTGATTTAATCTCTTCATTCCTAAAGTCATGTGCATGACACCCATGTTATCCTTATGCTGTGATTTCTTAGCAAGCATTCAGACAGAAATGTTCAGATGCTGTTTTCATCTGCTGGCTTTGTTACGTTGAAAATGACTGTTGAGTCGTGAGCTTATAGGCTCTGGGTTCATAATGTACGTGCAGCAAGCTGAGAAATAAAGCCCCTTTCTGCACAGGCCTCTCCTATTGGCTGGTCTTAGTGGGGTGCTTTAGTGTATTGACCTGTTCTGTGGGTGTCAACACACTTTACATTGTAGTTTCAAATGGGAATGTCACTCTGATATGTACGTGGAAACACTTTACCGTGTTTGCAACAAGGGCTCAGCACAGAAATATATCCTTAAAAGTCTTTGAAATGAGAGTGTAGCCCAATTTACCCTAAAACTGAACAAAAGTTGAGATGGTCTATCCAAGGTTTCATGGTGACTTAAATATGTTTTTATTTTACTTAATATATCTACAAACTTAGAATGGTCAGTCATGTTTTAAGATGTGGCTTAGTGCAAAGTCTTCGATTGCTTTCAGAAAATAAATGCCTCCCCCTGTTTTGGGGCGTGGTCTTTTTAATTTCGTAAGCAGACTTTATTAGTGTAATTTACACACTATATTTAACTTCCTCTGTTACCTAAAGATCTGTGAGGCAGGCGGACATTCCTGAAGAGAGGAAAGCAGTGAGAGTTGATGAGAACCAGCCCTGCCTCCAATGCCATCATTTTTTCCCTCTCTCTGCTTGAGTCAATACAATCCACCACTCATAATTACAAACAGGACCTTCAGGAATTCGCCTAAGAATTTAAGTGTCACGTATTGATAAAGCACAATGTTTTCTAGAACTTGAGGTGCAATAAAGCTTTTAGAACCTTCCTGATAGACTTGTCATTTTGAGGAAAAATTCGACTCTGTTCCAAAATTCCACAGTGGGTTCCAGAGACCCAAGTTAAACCCAAAGACTCTTCTTTACGAGCCCATATCCTTGCAGAGGACCAGTCTGCAGATGAAATCAATTAAAAGGTGCTGGAATGTGTGGCCAAGGTCTGGAGTTGATTTGAAGGGGCGGTTCGCTGAGTGGGGGGAAGCTGAGACTTGAGGGGCGGAAAGTGGGTCACGCTCCTTACAGCTGGCCTCCCTGCCGCCATGACATGGAGAGGCAGGAAAGAGGAGGCTCACCCAAACGCAAACCCCAGATGAGAGGAGCCCAGGAGGTCCCTCTATCTGTCTGGTTAACTGTGGTTTTACTGTCTGTCACGTGCTACCAATGTCTCAGTTTTTCTTTCTGTCTTTTTTGTCATTTGTTTTTTCTCTCTTTGGTAGTGATTTTTTTGTTAAGTTAAACAGAGTAAAAAGAGTACAACTACACAAATGACTAATCATCATTTGATTAACACAGCAATTTGTAATTAAACATCAGTTCTGATAGATTATACTATTAATGGCTTAGTCATTGTTATATAAATCATGGCCGCAACCTCTGGCATCAGCACAGAATCCACAGTAAGTAAATGAAGAATTAGTCAGTCTGTCCTTTTTTGGTTTCCTGAGTACAGGCCCTGGTGCATCTGAGCTTCTAGACCACAGATATTTTCCAGTCTGCCTGCATGACGCTTTCCAGCAGATGTGTGATGGGCTTCCCACATTCCAGGTATTCCTCAGAAATGGACCAAAAGACCTGTTCCCCTTTGCTTTAAAGTCACAACATGTTTGTCTCCTGCTATCGCTCAGCTAAACTAGGAGCAAACCCAAAAGAACATCTGCAACCAGAGAGGAACAGTGCGATCAGGCTCTTAAAATCCTTTGTACTCAGATCCTGGCTTTAAGTCCCGGAAATAGCATGTGCCAAAATATCTTATGAGAATTGTTTTGATATGAACTAGGCCTAATATTGATTTTGAAATCCTGATTACAGCCCTGAAACAGATCTGTTGTGATATATCGTGTGTGTGTGTATGTGTGTGTGTATACACTCATATTTTGTTTATCTATTGTATCTAAGGTCCCTAGGACCTGAGTTGAGAACCTCTGACCTGCAATACCTGACCTTATTGCTAACAGAGGCTTCCTTAGATGTTATGGAAAAAGACAGCATGTTTTTTACCCTGCTGTCAGCCTGGAGGGTATACAGCTATACGTGTAGGAGACTTATGTGTGAGTGATTGGGTTTTAGCCTCATTTCTTTGGAATTTCACCTCATTAGAAATTGGCCTCTTTCTGCTGTGCCCGGCTCAACTAATACACCACAGAGATTTGTCCCAGAAAATTAACAGTGTAGGACATACTTAAAAATTGGTTAAATGGACTCAGTTCTGGACAAAATTCCAAAAAGCATTAACATTTTTAAAGGGATAGTTTACCAAAAAAGGAAAATTCTCTCCCAAACTTGTTTCTTGTTATTTATTTGCTCCATGAAAGACAGAAGATGTAAGAGAATGTTTAAGCTTTTATATGCGTTATGTGTGTATGTTTAGTATATCCCTGCCTGAACAACTTTAATGATGCTGGTATGCCATTTTGTCTGCGTTTGAAACTCAACAGCATTCACTCCTTAATGACTTTTATTGTATTTTTTATGTTATTTTATTGTATTTTGTTGTATTAGGAAGCGAGCAACTCTGACAGTCCATCAAATTTCTTTGTAGTTCCACATAAGAGGTTTGGAACAACAGAAGTGAGTAATATACAAACTGTCTTTTATACCTAGCGAGATGCCTAGTGCCTGAATCAGCTTCTGTTACAGCTCAGTTAGGCGGACAGGCACCACAGAACCAGATCAAAATGCACGAGATGGACGTTTATTCAGTGTTGCCTAGTTTTCCGGCTTTCTCCCAATCTCTGTGTAGAAACTGCATTTGTTATAATGGGGCTCCGGTATTTAGAGCCTTTGCTGTGGGGCCACTTGGTTTGCAAGGCTAGAGTCCTGGCCGGTGTATCTTTTTGGGATGCTCCTGATGTTTGCAGTTGGGTGCAGTCCCAGAGGGACAAATAAAGGCCTTCTTCATTCCCCACCATGGACCCAGATGCTCCGCAATGATTAACAGTCCCCCTTGATTTGCACCTTCAAAAACTTGTCAGTAGTTTGGCTTTGCTTTTGGAAAAAAACGGGGGGCTGAATTAACAATCCACATCTCTGTCTGAAATATTTCAGCGCTCTCTGAAAGAAGGCAAGCTCTGTGAGAAAAGTTGCCAGAGCGCTTGGTTCCCCTAACGACCCCACAACCTCCAATTAGAGTCGCCGGCTCTCCTCCTTGCGGTCACCCGGCGTTGCTGTTTGAATGTGCATTACATTTAGACACAGTATTTTTTATTTTCAGATTTTATGAGCAATCAGTGGTGTGATTGCTGGGAAAGGCCTAGTGATTGGCTCCTAAAATAACCAATCCTCACAGTGTTTATAGCCTCACAGAATTGTTTGATTGGCTGTCCTCTAATAGTTTGCGTTTAGTGCTGCTGGTGGGGGGTTGAATTCTTTAATGGCCTATGGACTTCTCCTCACCTGAAGTTTTATGTATCTGCCTGTTATCAGGGATAGATTTTATGCGTTTATGTGTTTGAACAGAGCTTAGTTTTGTGAGCTTGTCTGAGAAGAGCTGAAAAGTTAAGGCTATTAACATGTTGCATTCATTGGACTCTTAGAGAACTTATAGCAAGGTTTTAAGTTCCATCTGTTTTATAATACCTTTTTGCCTAATTTTAGAACATTACAAGTATGGACCAGGAATTTATTGTGTCATACTCATTAAGTAAGTCCATGTATGCTGTTGATTGGTTATGCTAAAGTAAATTGAACAAGACAACGTGATTTATTGTGTAACTTCCTCAATTATTGTTTATAAAAAAAAATATGTTGCGGATTGTAGATAAAAATCAGTTGAGTGAGTCTCCTTGCGTTCCTTTGTAATGCAGTAGATAGCTAGGCAGGCAGATAACTAGCACTTAAACCCAGCACAGACAACTAGCACACACCCTCTTAAGAATGTCTACCACTTTGTCAGTCTTATCTAAGACTATCACCTCACAACATACACCAGCGCTCAGAGAGAGTTTGAGAAATTCAGATCACAGAATGGAGGCAATGGTCCAGCTTCCTCAGCACTTTTCAAAACGTACAGAAACATGACTGTGCTGTACACATCCCTCTTCTCTTGTGATTGCGGTCACATCCTCTCCCCCTCGCAGCCTCTTTTTCCAAAACACCTCTTGCCTGCCAAGTGCGCGGGGAGATTGGAGAAGGAAGAGGAGAGTCCTGCTGAGAATCTCAATCAGATACCGAACACTGTCCTCATCAATAGATGCGCTCTACCACTCCTACACTCTGTGTAATCACTGTAGTGGCTGGTATACAGTTGGTAGATAAACTAACTAGATGAAATAAAGGAGTCAAGCTGTGAAAGGAGCATCTCTTGTTTGCTAAAGTTGCCTGAAGCTAATAGGAGTTTGGCAAGCCTGGAAGACCGTAAACCTTTTATTTAAAAGTATATAGGAGTTAGTTTAGGTCCTAGAATTGTTTTGTAAATTGGGGTTAGAGGGTTAGTTAGTTTTGCTGTCCTTGTTTAAACTTGTTTGCTTAACTCTACGCTTACAGGAATCTTCTCAGAATTTTCTCAGATTTTGCCAAGAGATCTTTTGCATTCGTTTGTGTATTGTCTTTTCGGGAAGGTCTGTGGTCAGCTGTTGGGCCGCGCCCATGGAAGATATTGGCGTGGGAGCTGCAGTGTTTTACTGGGGCGCAGCGGTCTGCAGTACGGACAGACGGAGAATGGTTTAATTACAGCTGTGGTTTTTGCTTGTATCTTTGACTTCTGGCTGAGAGGACCGGTGTCAGCAAAGGGGCAGTGCCAGATCGCCCACAGACCTGAGGCGGTTCTGTGGTTTACCTCAACAATCTCATCAGACTGACTGAGCAAAAATACTTCCCTGCTCGCCGGGCTCTCCCAGGGGTTAGACAGAACTGACGTGTACCTCTCCCTGCCGCCAGTCATAATAAGGCCAATGTCTGCACGTGGAGCTCAAACATCTCTTAGGTTATTAAAAGCAAAAGAAAACCTCTGTTTGTGGGCGGAGTGTAAAAAATACACATTAATGCTGAAATTAAAGGGTTAATGTTGCAGCTTTGCAATGAAATGTCTTGGAACATAAAGCGGGGTTGTGAACTTTTAATGACCCAGCTGTACTGCTGTGTTGAAACCAGCTATCTTTGGCCTGCAACCGCTGTCATTGGGTTTTCCTTCCCAAAACTTTGTCTAGTTGAATCTCATTGAGGTATTTGCTTTATTCCATGAGTGGCTTTAAAAGTTGCCATCAAAATATTACACTTGCTGAAGCATCCAGTGGTCTTCCAGTGTGGGTTTTGCAATGGCAGATGCGGATGTAGTTTTCATAGTATTTGCTACATTTCGCTTTAATGACAGCTTGTACTTGAGTTGTTGTGGTCTTGACAGGTTTCTGCAAAATCTGATGATCCATGAACTCAGACTTCTGGAGCCCAATGTATCTCATGCTGGTTACAAATAAAACACACAATAGCTTAACATAACATTTTGGTTTGGGGTATTTTGGTTTTACTCAAAACCTCCCAGAAAATGCAATTTCCATTGTAAAGGCTATTGGTGGATTTCAGCACCGTCCAAACCACTTAAAGTGGTGATAAGTACTATTAAAGGTTACTAATTGTGATTTATTCTTAAGTGAACTTAACTAGGGGTGCATTATTATGACCTGTATGGAACGTTGACTGTATGAAGTTCATTCACGAAATGTCTGTTCTCATTTACTTCTGTTGCAGCTCCGAAGACATGCAGCCCGAAGCAGTTCGTGTGTAAAGACCAGGTGACCTGCATCTCCAAGGGCTGGCGCTGTGACGGGGAGAAGGACTGTCCCGACGGCTCTGATGAGGCTGCAGATATCTGTGAGTTCACTGCTTTGTCTGCCTCAGGCTATCATAGCATGACATCATAACAGCAAGATATGCTATGATTAGCGTTATCGCAGCAGAACTGGTGTATGTTGCTTGTTTTGTAACGCAAGAATCTCTGAAGCCGGGGCGTAGATTAAACTATAGGTGCTTTTGAATGCAGTTGTTTCCTGTTGAGAAACGTGCACCTGCTTAACTGCGTGCAATTCTTTAAAGACCTTCCAAATTTTGCTTTCAACACGCCTTGTTGATGTTGGCAGACCAGATATCAGAGATCCGATTACTTATAATGACAGGATAGTGGGAAAAAAATTAAAGCTCTTTGATAGTTTGCCATAGCATAAACTAAGGCTACAAGATATCCTGACATGTTGAAAATGTGCACATTGCAATATTTTCGTTTAGATGAATTTGAATGCTTCAAGAATAACGATGCATGGGTGCATCTGTATGTGCGTACGCTTGCAAGATAATCATCTTGGCAAACTAATGTGAAAGATGCAACATTTTAGCGTTTTACATATGTTTAACTGTCATTTATATAGAATAGATCTGAAGCCTTATTTTATTTAAATACTTATTAAATACTTATTTAGCATTTAATCGCAGCCCCTACAGTGTGTTATGTAGGCTAGCAGACGGGGCTCCAGCGCAGGCGCAGACAGCAGCACAGAAGTCTGTGTTTGAAGGACACGCTGGGTGTCTCTCCTGAGCGATGGCACTAATTAAACCGCTCTGTTTAGTCTGGCTCACCGTACGCAGCCAAGTGATCTGTGTGTGTGAGCTCATCACAGACACACAAAAACAGGAGCCTGGATCTTTCATTTAACAGTGACCAGTGCCTGAATGTTTACACACACAGAGACCTAATGAAGCCGCTTCTACTGCGCTTCACTTCACATCTGTCACCCAAGCCAGATGCCCTCACAGCAGGCGGCCATGATGGTTTCTCCATCCGCCTGGTTGGTGGTTTACTGTCCAGCAGAACAGACAGAGCTAGTTAAGTGTTTACATACAAGCTTCTGTGTCGTAACTGCAGTCGCCTATTTGTCCTTAAAGGCTGATAAGCAAAAGATTACACAAGTAAATGCAGGAAAGTCCATGTAAACATACTTTGATGAACACTTTATAGTGTGTTTACTTTATTTAGCCAATCTGTATTACACAAGTAAACCATGAGGCCTGGTGTTCTTGTGGCTGGTTGAGTGTTGCGTTGGTAGCACAATGGTTGTGGGTTCAATTCCTAGGAAAGGTGCATACTGGTGGAAAAAATGTAGACCTTAAAATCACTTTGGATAAAAGCATCTTTAAATTGTAAAAATGGAAATGTTTTTTTTTTGCCTTTTCATGTCTTTTTCTCTCTCCCTCTCTCTCCTATCTGATAATATGGTAGTTTGTATATGTATCATATCATATACTATAAATATGATGTGGCACTAATTGATTTTCATATTCATATACTTCAGTCATGACATAGTACTTTAATAAATGTCATAGATACATACACTGAAAATACTAACAAACTGTCATATTATCACCCGAGTAACATTGTAATTCCACTGTACGTCGTTTAGAGTGACATCGTTGTAAGTAAATTATAGAAAGCAGGGCTTCCTAAATAAACAGCCCATCGTTTACACGTCTCACACAGAATAGTTCCCGAGCCTTTGAGAAGTCAAATGAAAGGAGGAGCTCAAAGCACATAAACATCAAAGAATTTTCCGCCTGCAAATAAACTTTCGGCTGTGATCCTCCATCTGCCGCATGAGAAGTGCCACTAATATAATTTCAGTGCCGCTAATGCAGTTTGGCTGAACAGACAAAGGAGCTTTTCATTAAACGGAAGCTCTGACCTTCTGATTTATCTTGATCTGTTTCTGCCCATTACACACATTACACACTTAATCCTCTTTGTTAAAACCATTTCCAGCACTTCAAATCCAGGGGAAAATCATTAGCAGCTGTCAGCGTGTCAAATGAGAACGTATGTAGATTCAGAACCGGTGTCATGACTAATCCTGGTCTAACCATCATTATCTTTTTAAAATCAGTAGGTGATATTTGACGAATGTGGCAACACGTGACGCCGTATGTTTTGTAAATGTTTTGTTGTGAGTTTTTTTTTCAATTCGGCAGGATTGGGTGGAGTTGAGCTTCCTAAACTTCTAAAGCGCACACAAACCGGGGGCTTTTTGTTTAGGAGTCTTTATTTGCCCTCTTTTCAGAGGCCTTTGTGTTTTTTATTTGATTTGCGCTAATTTTGAAAAAGAAACCTGCGTGTGTGTGTGTACAGATTACTGTAATTTTAATTTTAATTTTAATGAATTAACTCAAATTATTCTTTCTATTTACTACATAAAATCAATGTTCCTAAAAAACTGGGATTAACTACAGGAGATTTTTACCCCTGACAAGGGCATTCTGGTCATTTTCCGAGTCCCTGTTCATTTCGGCCCCTGACACAAACACATTAATTCAGAGTCTGATTGTCTCTCTGAGTCGAGACTTGTCTTGTGGTCAAAAGGTGTATTTTGTGCTTGAAGGTTGTTCTTATTTCCTACTGGTACAAGTTAATTACTAACTAGCAGTATGAGTTCCCACCAATACTGTGGTGCCTGAATTATAAATCTCTGTCTTACTCGCCCTCTTTTTCTCTCACTTTCTCTCTGGGAGAGATTTCAACAAGCCTGGCAGCTCCCTTTGCCCAATATAGGGCTTGTTTATGTCTTTAAGTAGGTCAGTATATCATTAGAAAAGCACAGAGATAAGAGAGGAGTGAAATGAGGAACTCTCCGCTTCAACAACACAAGATTTTATCGCCATTTCAAATGCACTTGAACTTTGAGGTGAAGGAAGAATCAACAGTTCACAGCAGTACTATTACTTGAAATATAGTTTCCTATATCCCAACACCTAGACATGATTTATGTTGTCACATTTTTGGAGAACAAAATAGACTGTTTTCATAGCTGATATGTAAGGAGGGTTATACTCTGAGGCATTGCATACAGAGATTAATGCATGCTTAGATTATTGTGTTACACCAAAATAAAATCTCAGGACAATAATATAGTTGAATAAAGATTTTGGCCTGTACTGTCTAGTAAATTTCAAGGGTTTTGTGAAATGATAAAGACGTGATAAATGTGTTTTCCTCTCACACTGATGTTCACTTTATTCTGTTTCTTCGAATCTGTATTGAAGTAATTCAGAACATTTAGCACTTGTTGCACAAAGCCCCAAATTCCAAAGAACATGAATGAGCAACAAGTAAAAGGTTTAAATATGTCACAGATGGTGTGATGTTTGCTTAAGAGATGGCATGGTAGCCAGTTTTTTTATACAGAGTAATCTTAAAAAAAAAAAAATCAGTGTTACTCTATTGTAAGGTGTGTGTGTGTGTCGCCAGGCCCTAAAAGATTCTCACACCTGTTTATAACGTTTTTTGTCTTTTCTAAACGTGGATTGATTTTTCAGGGAAGTGTATGCTTATTATGCTGAGCCGCCCTAAGAAGTACGTCTTAGTGAGTCAAGGAGCTTTTCATTGTCTTGTTTTAATTGCACAGTGGTTTCCAGGTGTCTTACCTAAGCTGCAATTACTCTCAGAGGTAAAGACAGATTCTCACAGTCTGGCTCTGTCAGGACATTGGGCCTCACACCCCATGAAGCTCATCTGAGTCATCTTTCCCAGCACAATGACATATTTAATTTTGTTATTCTTCGTGACATTTTGTCCAATTTTATTTTCCACCGTCGTCTCTCATTCGTGCCTCTCTAACTGTTTATTTTGGTGTCTTTCACTTTAATTTTGTATTCAGGCTCCATCCCAAAATCTAGTGAGCCACCTAGGTAGACAGCATATTTAGGCAGCATATCCACACCGGATATGCACCGTAGGACCACATTTTTTTTGTCCTTCGGTGTATTGTAAAAGCCAGGCAAGTGCATTCGTGATGGTTCGAATTAGCTGGTTTACTATTTATTTTTAAACTGCGTTTAACATGAGAATGTTTTTTCACTCTGTAGAGTATCAGAGAACACTTTGATGGCCGGCATGGTTGTGGTTGGGATAGCAAACAGCACCAGATGTGATTTTAAAAAGGCATGCAGAAAGAACTTTCATCTGTGTGGGTCATTTTAGGGCTATAGGAGAGAGTTTTTAAAGAGACACTAACCGCACCAAATGTTTTTGTGAATCAGCAGTCTTGTTCCAGAAAGCTTTGGGGAAAGGAGAGCACTCAGCGGGGGCTCACACGCATCTGAGAGTGTATGTAAATGCTGTCTTTTCACATTCTGATGCTGTTCTGGTCTCTTTGATTGAATGCTCTTGGAGGAGTGAATTATTCTGTGTAATTTGCACTTGTGTAAGGCTGCTGCCACCCACGACCACCCCCGAGGACACTGTCTGTCTGTTGCCTCACAGTGATTGGCTGATTTGAGGAAAGGTCATCAAACATGTGACCGTCAGGTGAAAAGATGGATAGTTGTTTCGTCTGTGCTGGTTTTTGCCCTTCGTTTTTATAGGTCACATGATATGTGGTAAAAAATGCTTTGTCATTCGAATGATTGTTCTTTTTTTCAAATCAATATTTTGCTAGAAAATTTAGCATGGTAAAATAGCATTTATATTAAAGCTTATTTCTGTGTTATGCACAAGCCAAAAGTCCGTTATATAGACCTGGGGGCTGGTACAGAAAACAGAAATAATATAAGCTTTATTTTTCTGTCAGTTTTATTTTAGCTTAGAAGTAATCTAAGATTTATATTAGATGTAATAATAATTGCATGATAAAGTCACATGCAAGGTAATTTTGTGAGAGGAAGTTTATGAATGATGAAGAGGTCATATGTTCATGAGTATGTAAATGAATGGAAGTGTAACACGATGGTCTGTTGAAGAACGACCTTGTTGGCTGAAGGGTTTAATGAATATTTTGCATGAAAGAAACCGGGTTCAGAGGTGTGCTTCATCGCCTGACCCCGTTCATCTGTTAGAACGCCCTTCTGCTGTTATTGGGAATGGCAAACAGAAGGTTTGCAAAGGCACGCGGGGTTAATGATGCGCCGGCGCTGACCCGGAATGAGCCGATCAAAGACAGCCTCAAATTAAGCATCAGAAAAGAGACTCCGCCACAGTGGCAGCGAAACCGGAGGGTCAAGGTCAGTTTGTTTAAAGACAGATTCGGAATTAAGGAGATTGTCATAACTTCCTGTTGGTAAGACAGGAAAAAATAATATGTGGTGAAAGTTTATTGCTGTGTGTTTATTAGTAGGGTAGGCAAACTTGGAGAGGCTAGCAATAGCAAGCTAGCTTTGGAAGCCCGTCCTTCCCTCAGAGCATTATCCAGAGCCACGCATCCTCCAATACACGATTGTGATGCAAATGCTTAGTTTGACAGGCATGTAGGATATCCTATCATTGCCAAATACTATGATTGGATGAACAATTTATAGTCCTTATGTGCCTTTCAGAGAACATATATGTTAATACAAATTTGAAGAGATTTTAAACTAGCATACCAAAAAATGGAGAACCTTTTCTGGAGAGAATTGCCTACCCCGTCTTTAATCTCTGTTTTATGAATCTCAAAATACTGCATACATGTACTTCAAATACTGTTAGTCTTGTTTTAACATGATAAATGCTTGTGATACGCAGAAGCCAACAGTCTCTTATATATTAGCACCGGGGGCCGGTACAGAAGGACATTATTAGAGGCCTGTGAATATGCTGGGTGTGTTTATTGAAGCTGAAAGTGGTCTGAATGAGAGGCAGAGACAGAGAGCTTCAGTGGGGGAGGAAATAGTGCATCTTTCACACGCATACAATTAACAAAAGCACAACAGGGAAGCCAAATAGGAGGTCATTATGTAACCGAGGGTAAGGTTAGGATAAGCTGAGGTTAGACTCGCATACAGACTGCTTGTGTAGTGTGCAGACCCCCGTGGCTCTGCTGGAGTGTTTAAATAAAGCTCATTTTGACAACACAAGCCCAGGTTAATTTAAAGTCAACGGTCTAAGCTGTTGGGCTGCAGAGTCAGAGTTTGTGAACCAACCAATGAAAATGATGGAAAAATATTGACGAGCAATAAATTTGTATATCACACAGATAACAGTTCCACCGATTTACCTATTCCTGTGTATCTATCTGCATTGGATTGGATTGACAACAAAACAGTTTACTAGATTTAATTATTTTTGTGTGTATAATTTTTAGCTTTTAATTCAGTTTTATTGGTAGTTTAATTTGTTTCTCAGTAAAAACTGGATGCTGTCACTTTGAAGCAAAGTTCTAATTGACTTATTAGAAGCAGATCAGAAATCAAAGAAGAAAACTAGTAATAGTTATATGACCCTGATTTGAGCAGTTAAATGGCATGAACTGAAACTTAAATCTGTCAACAGAGCAGCAAAAAGAGTTTAATCCAGAGTCCTCATTGTTGGTTAAGTAGAGGATTGCATTACCTAGTTATTATAGAGGAAACTGAGGAGTCCTGATTTATGGTTTTGTGGTGTGTTTACTTAAATTCACATCCTGTTTCTCCTTTTATCCTGTCCTGCGGCTCTTGTTTGGGTTCCTGCACAGAGGGAACAGCCGAGTTATTTGGGTGAATCTTACAAATACACGTCTAGGTCACATTTAATTTCCAAAATTGGGAAAAAATAGGTTTGGTGAAATAAAAAAGTCTTCTAGGACTGTTTATATTATTATTTCTTCAGACATTTGTTTTCAAATATTTCAAAAGTAATATAGTTTATTTTAAAGTAATCACAAGGAGGGGTGTTTTTGCATTATGGTAATAAAAAAGTTATTAAAAATAGACTCGGTTTAGGGTTGTTTAATGTTTTTTTGATTAGGCCTGATATTAAAGTCAAATTACATTTATATGTATATATAATGCTTTTCACAACTTTTTAACTCATGAAAGGTAAAGAATCTTTAACAGGTTTTGTTAAATTCATGAAATGTTAAAAATAGTTAATTAGTTTATTTAGTTAAAGCTAGTTAATGCTAGCTAGTACAAGAACAACAGATGTGTGTGTGTGTGTGCGTGTGTTGGTTTGCCCTCTTCCCTCATGTATTTTTCGTCCCTCTGTTGTTTTTAGTGCATGTGCTGCAGGGTGTCTGTGGCAGTGCAGGAAGGAAGCAGTCGTCGCCTGTATGAGAGCGAGCTCCTGTTAGCAAACGACCAACGACTTCCCAGTTCACTCTGAGATCACAGAGTTCTGCCCCCAATTCACTCACACACACTCGTTCAGAACATCCGCCTGTCTCATTTTCCCCTCTGTTGTTTCCTTTGCCTTTTGTGTGCCAACACGTTTGGTTCTGTTTTTTACTTTGTTTCTTCTCTTTTGTTAGGGTTGTTAGTACTAAATTAGCTATAGTTAGTTATTTCACGTTAATCAGTAAAAACAAAACTTGTATTCGGTTGAAAAGTTGAATAGTAGTATGGATTGCTTGCAAGTATTTCTCAATTAGGTAAACATTGCTCAAGTTTGTCTGATAAGCATCAGTAACAAAGAGCAAGAAAAAGCATTAGCAGCGAGTGATTTGCTTTTCTATTTTAGTTAGATTTATATTATTAGTGTAACAAGCAGCTGTATTTTTATTACGAAGCCAAATGCACAAATCTGGCCCTGAATTTGTTTACATTACTACATTATCAAATCTGCCATTTTGGCTGAGATGTTTGCATGTATGTTTCCTGTTTCCTGTCTTGAATACCTTATTTTCAGTCATACTTGCCTGAATTAGAACTCATTTAACAGCAAAATCATACCTCCTTTGTTTTATTCAGCCTGTTTTTCTTCACGCTAGCCAAAAGAACATTCTGGGTTGGTGGTTTTGGGCAGTGGAGAATGGGGTTTGTTGAATTTCAAGTGGTGATTTTAGGCCGGGCTTAAATTGTTACCTTGCCTAGGCCCCCAGACCCTCAGGTAGAAGAACCACAAAGCTGCAGTATAAAACTCTGTGGTAAAAAAAAAAAGCTGTGGTGGAGAAACCTCAAAGTCTGTACTTACTCCCTGTAGATATTTCCCCCATATTTCAAAAGTATAATTCAAGTGGGTTATTCCATGGCTGATACAGTTAAGTCCAAAATGGTCTATGTAAAGCTCCGGTGGACCTATGACACGGTCTCCTTAGTAACGGCTGACAGATGAGAACTGTCATGTAATATGAATCAGAACTATTATAAATATATGGCTGCTGGAAAGGTACACCCTGTTCCTCCTTGAATTTAGCAGGACAGCTGAAATTAAACAGAGCCTGCTTTGGAAAGATGGGGCCGTGCTGGGAACAGCAGAACTCGGTTGGTTTATTCTGATGTTGGATGGTGTAGCTGAAACGGATCGGTACAGTAATGGAGACCATCAGCTGTAGTTGTGGCGATTGTACGTAGTTAGGGACAAAATTGCTGTACAGAACTCAGAGCTGCTTCTGTGATTGGCATCATTCTGTCTTAAATGGCCTGTTACAGCCTTATTAGAGTGGAATGAGGGCCAACATGAAGTCAGAACGTATGTTTGTTCCTCAGATGTATTAATGTTTATCAGAATGTTTCAGATTCTGTTTTCATCGTCAATTTAAGCTTTCTTCAAAATGTCCTTGTTGTTTTCATGCAACCCCATTCTGCATCATTTTCTAAAATAAACAGTTTGCATGTGACTGGTTGGAAAAAAATAGAATTCGAGCTAAAAATTTGAAGCTTATAATGTGGCCCTTGGTATGAAATTAAACCTCTGCTGAGGCCTCCCACGTAAATATTTTTCCAGTCTGTTTTCATGCCAAGCTTGAATGAACCAAATAAACATGTTGGCCCCTCAACTTCCGTCCCTAAAGATACTCACAAAAATGCTGCAGAGAGAAGAAACTACAGTTCTGCAATCTACAATATAAAACTCTTTCTCTTCTACATAGGAGCTGAATTTAGGCTCCCCCCAGTGTTTTTTTTCCTCAAATGGGTCAGCAGATGTTATGAGGAGAGGTGGAGGGGGCGAGAGAAAGAGGAGGTGGAGGAAAGAAAAATATCCAAGACAAACAGTTTGCTTTGCAGTGTGGGCGGTACTTAGAGGGAATATTGGACCAATAGCGATGCTCAGCACAGTTGACGCTATCCCTCTGTTTTTTCTGAAGGGAGAAAGAAAAAGTTTTAGTTTTACCAATAAACTGATTAAATATAAGACAGTGATTCTTTATAGTCCCACATCTTAACTTGTGGCTGTGTTTTCATTCACTTTCTGTAATTTTATAAATATTCAAAAATAGCAGCACAGAAATGGCGCTTTATCTAGTTTCTGCTCTCTAACATCTGAAAGATGTTACTCAGACTGTGTAAGGAAATATGTTAAGGGTTGTGTATAAAATAAACCTGCTACTAATAAAATATGTACTAAAGGCACAATTGATCGCCACTGATTTATTGATCAAATCTTGTGGTTTATATTACGAAGATCTAATGGCTGTAGAAAAACTGGGAAAAGAGAGACAAAATTTAAAACACTTGAAACTTGAATCAGAAAATTACAGTCTTGTCACTGAAGTGTGTGTTTTATCATGTGGAATCACTCAGCTTCTAACTTTGTTAGCATTCCATATGAAATCCAAATGACTTTTTACAGGAATGTTAAAATACTTCTTGGGAAAGTGTTTCTTTGTGTTAACTTTGTTTGTTTTCTGTGTGTTCCTCTCACAGGCCATCACACCCAGGTGTCGCAGTGCCCTCCCAATGAGTTTGAGTGTCGAGGAACAGATGTGTGTATTCACCTGAGCAAGCTGTGTGACGGCGTCCCAGACTGCACAGATGGGCGTGACGAGGGACCACACTGTCGAGGTGACGCATCTGCAGACACACATTAGCAAATGAGCATTTTCATCCCTCCGCCTTTAGTGTTAGATAGTGTTTATCACATGGATCAGCAAAAAATGTGGGCCATCGCTTGGAGCAAGTCGTGCTCTTGTCTTACGTGTCATCCGCAAATGTTTGGTTTCCGAAGACTTCTGGTTAACATCAGCGTCAACCCAGGAGTTATCAGACACTCATCTTGTTTGTGTTCAAAGTCCAAATATAGTCGGACAAATCCAGCTGACTGGAATCTTTTAAAGTATCGATCCGACCGTTTACCGGGTAATTGGATGAAATGAAACAAGCGTTTGAATCTCATTTTAAAACAACCTGATTGTGGAGTCAAATTTACCTCAGAAATGTTAGTCCAGGTCATTCTTTACTGTTGGAATGTTGGGAAGACAAACTGGGCTTGAGGTTTTAAAGGCAGAATGATAAATAACTTGCTTTTCTGACCCGACCCCCATCCGGCATTCAGAGCCCAGACACACACACACTTTGGATCAAATGACCCTTTGAACCCTGAGGTAAACACTCGCACACTCTTCCACACGCACAGCTCGCGTTTAGGTGCACGCCCGTGCAAACGTAGGTCTTTCCTATTGCATGTTTGCTTGATCATGGTTTCACAGAAATGTTCACAGTTTCACAAGCCTCATGTTGTTGGCCCCAAACAGATGCTGCGTTTGTGTAAGAGATGTTTTGGAAACATGCTTTGTCAGTCTATATTTCTTAGTAATTATCACCGAGTTGTTGACAAGGGGAGCGAGAGGGAGGCTGGCAGGAATTTTATCGCCCTGCAAAACGCCTGGCTGCAATGCTAACAGCATAGCGATAGTTTAGCGCAGGCCGGGATCAAGAGGAGCCGTGACCACTTATATGTTGTATCAGGCATGCTCATGTTAGTCTGGTCATCTTATCCTGGGCTTTGTAAATCAGCCCCATCTCAGAGCTGAGAACAGTTTATGCGCAGGATTGGCTGTCTTTCTCTCATGGTAGATTTAATTGGCTCCCTGCTGTCTTGATTGAATCATTCTGTAATGAAGTGTCGATGTCTGGACATTTTCTCTTTCATAGCGACACTTGCAGGCCCAAATCTGTCAGTCACTTTTACATATTTGTATGACAGCGAGACGATTCTGGCTTTCATGCATAAAAAGTCTTTCTGATGCTTTTAAAGTAAAGTATAGAAAGTTCACTAGTTAAAACAAGATATGTTACATGGGTTTTAAATTTATTGGATTATATTTGTATTGAACGTACTGTGGATAAGAATTAAAACAGATACCTTAAGATTTCCATTTTGTTTGTTTAATGAAATGATGTTTAATGAAGTAATATTTAAAAGATTGTTGTTTTATAAATGTTCTCATTTATATATTTACTTCGCTGTTCGTGTTTACTTCGTGTTAATGCTGTTTAACAGTTTAAACGGCACTTTCCAATTTAAACCACACATTGTGGTGTGTGTAATAAACTTTTTTTAATATTTCTTAGACTTCTCAGGCTGAATAATTTCACAACAGATTTAAGAGGAACGTCTTTATTTTAGAGACAGATAACAATTTCCCAATTTTACTTTTGACCTCATTTTACTGGCAAAGACGTCAGAGATAAGACTGAGAAATCTGTGTGTGTGTGTGTGTATACCTACACACTTATGACTCTAAAGAATACATGATTCTAAAAGTAATTTGTGAAGTGTAAGTTTTAGTTTGTCTGCTAACACTGTTAGAAAGTGACTAACTGAATTACCACAGCAATTTTTCTTTATTCAAAATGGTGAAATCGCAAAGCAGCAGGATAACAGTCGCTTTAGTGAACCAGTTTGTTTGGTTGTTTTATTGCAGGTTTGTTTGAGTCAGTACTGGGACGTCTTCCCAGATCTCAGACAGTTGGTGTTTATTCATTTATATATTGTGAAGTAAATATTTTTGTTTTATCTTTTTTTGTTTTACATCTTTTATGTTTTATCTTTTTTAAAGTTTATATAAGTTAATGTTTCCTGGCTATATATCACAATAATTAATAGTAGTTAAGCTAAATACATGTCAGATGTTATGACTACACTAGTTGTATTTTTGCAGTCTAGTTAACAACTTGTAGTTTTTTAATATCAAGAAACAATCAAGCTATAAACTTTATAAACATGCTTTCCCAGCCCAGTCAGCCATGATTGGCTGAATTAAAGCCATATTGCTGTTTTTCAGCCTGTTTTGCTTCTGTTAGCCTCACACTCACTGGTCGTTTCTCTTCACACTGGACATTTGCGCACATGCAGGCAAATACGCAGCACTCACAAGCCCTTAAAGAGAACTTTGCACTGTTATTGGCAGACGCCACCTTGCCTTTCAGCTTTATCTGAGCCTCTGAGCGTAGCTCTTAGCTCTGGCAGCAGTCTATCAATCTGGGCAATAGCTTATCTATTTGTTTCTATTCAGTGTGAGGCTTTACAATGTTTTCAGTGCAGTGATAGATGAGTTTGGCTCCGATCGCTGATTCATATTGTGAGGGAACCGGGAGGTTGATTGCAGAATTGACTTAACCACTACATACTTTTTAAATAAATGTTACAATTAATGCCAAACAGACGTTTATTTTCCTTTTTTATTGAAGGTGTTTGTGTGCAATAAAAATATAATAATTCTGAGGGGAATTAAGTCGATCAACCTTGCTTGGTCTGTGTGACGTTACAGTCCGTTGCTTTCCATTGACGTTTGCCTATATCGTTCTCAGTATTCCCTATCCGCCCCTATGGATGCGGACCAAAACTGAAGTTCGTTGACTCCTGATCCGGCGATTGTCTGAAAATTTTCCCATCATTAGGAACACGTGTACACACACTCACACGCATGAACATGTAGGGGCATGTCAATAGACACACAGTTAAATATCAGCCGTGAGAAAAACTACACACAAACCTGCTGCAAGAAAATGTTGCATGTCTAGTTGTTTAGAATTTGTCATTTGCATTAAAAAAAAATCTGCAACTACTCTGCAATTTTATGTTTTATGGTGGTAGAGACATAACAGTTATGGATTGTGTCTTTAAACGCCATTGTTTTATTATATGGCAGTCAGCAGTAGTACTTCTAAATATGTACAAATACTGGCTTGAAAGTTCTCTCGGGGATTTGAGAGGGATTAGCCATATTGTTTAACAATAACGGATCTCTCTGGAATACTTGATTCTGATTGGTCAGTTGCTACATCATGTGGTCATGCATTGTCACGGGCAACTGTCTCTCGTATTATGTCATACATTTTGTTCTGCCATGATAAAATGGTTTCAACCTAAATCAATATTATGTTCAATTATGTACTCATTTAAAAAGTAGCCATCTGATAAGCAAGATAATGGTGCCATTCTTGCAAAATAAACCACTATATCATTCATGTGTGATGTGATTAACTTGCAACATTGACCAGCTGACTACATTAGCATTTACATATTTAACTTTGTGATTATATATCTTGTTTTAAAGAGCTGTCTATTAACTATTAAGCGCAGAAAAATGGAGGATATTAGTTAAGTCAACACATCAACTTAATGTGTAAACAGATTTACTAATAAAATAGTTTGGGTACATTCACACATACTTTCAGTTAGTCACTCATGAAGCTCCACTCATCAGCTGAAATATTAATGGATATCATAAGTGCCAAAGTAGGAACTATGAAATTTTCATCCATTTCCTGTTCAGCTTGTGAGGCATGCTGGGTCTGTGCTCTGGTTCTATGAGGCGGTCCTGCTGCAGTTATTGGGAATAACACTGACCCTGGACCCTGTTAACAGCGACGCTCTAACAGACAGAGTGATTTGCACGCAATGCGTTTAAAGACTGATGTGAGATCTGACTGCCAGAGGTTCTGTGGTGTGATATTAAACCATACATCCTCTCTCTCGTTCTCTTTGTCTCTCTCTCTTTATCTCGTTTGTTTTACAATTAGCACTTTATTGTTATTTGTAAAGGGATATTGCCCCAATAAATCACAAATGTTTTTTTTATCCATAAGACTAAGAATGGCTGTGAGAATCTAAGACTGCATTTGTTGAGGGTGAATTTTTGTTTGTTTTTCAGGATGTTACATTAAGTAAAGTTTTGTCATTCGTAAATAATTTTGATTTGATAGTTGTTCATATCTTGGTTTGCAAAACAAACCAATGCATGGTGTTGATAGAAATGCAATTATGATGGAATCTTTGTAGACTTTCATTGCATAACTGTCAACTCTTGTTTTGCTTGTTTTTGCAAACTGTGTTGTTGATAGAATTGAGCTTGTATTTAACCCACACATTCCTTTTAAAAAATGAGTCATGACTAGGGCCCACACAGAATCGACGCCCTCAAAACTCTGCAGAAAGTTCCAGAAATTCACCGGATTGGAACACCTGTCATTCAAAACCTTCAACATATTAATGTTCATAAATATTTCGCTTAATTGGATAATTATTACAGCTTTTGTACAGATTTTGTACAGATTCTGCATAACATGAACAAAGGTTTGCAGATTCTGTCTGGTCTCAGACTGACAGATTTGCAACTAGCCAAATAAAATGCATGTTGTCCATCACATGCTGTGCCCCAGCACTCTTGTTTGGAGTAGTTTGTGGGTGTGAGGTCAGTATATGAGTTTGGCCTTGCACAGACAGGGTTTGGATGAGGGAATTGATTCGATACAGGCCGCAGTGTTTTGCCTGCATGTCTTCCTCTGGCTACACATCCACAAAAGCACCATTGTACCCGCAGCCACAGTCTTTTGTGTGATTAGGACTTGTATTGTCCCTGTGCGTATATTTGTGTGGTAGAGTCTCTCTCCTTCTCTCTCTCCTACACAGTTGCAAAGCATTGTGGGCTGATTGGTCTTGAATATTGTGGGTTCTTTAGCTCATAGCTGACAGAACGCCCCATTGTGCCAAACACTGTCAGGAAGTAGTTTTCCATTGCTGGTGTAACTCACCATCAGTCATTCTTTGGCGAAACTTCTCATACAAGTCTTGCATGTTATTGGACTTTTCTGGAGTTTTAAGGGAGACTGTCTGATGTGATGTTTTAAGAAGTTTAGGTTCCTGTATTTGCATTGTCTGAGTTGTTTTTTTATCCACTACAGATTATTTAAAATTTAGAGTTTTATATTGCTGTTGCCTAATGAATAGTTAATGTTTTTTTAATAATTTAAAATTGGGATATCCACCAATAGACACTTAAAGATAAACATGATTAATATCAGTTGTAAAATAAACATTCCTTTTTTCTGCTTCAATACAGGTTATAAAAAGCTTCCTTTTAAATATCACAGTTGTGATATATTAATTCCTTGAAGTCTTCCCACATCAGACAGTATGTTTTGACAGTCTCTTTCTGAGACCTGTGTGTGTGATGTATCCGGTGGGCACGTGGAGGCTTGTTTTTTGTCAGAGTCAAGCCACAGTCTTGAGTTCACACAGCGGTTGGTGGACAGTGATACAGTATTTGGCAGCACATTTATACTCGATATGAAAGCGAACTCACTCATCTGAATCCACTCCATCCTTTTAATCACACACTCCGTGTGATTGTGTGATTGGCTGGTTGAGTGATGAAGCCCTCTCGTGCTTTCATACTTTGTCAAGATATTTTCTAAACACTTTCCCAATTTCAACAACAGCTTTGCTTTTTCTTTACAATTTGTCTGTGATATAAAACATAAAACATGCAATGTTTTAAACATGCAATGTTTTGCTACTTTCGTAGCTGAAATTACCGAGGAAAAAATGTTACTCTTTGAAGTCCGTACAGACCAAATTTCAAGTTGCATTTTCTTGAGCTTTGCTGTTCGGTCCTAATTAAAAATCTGTTCAATATTTCAGCTCTGTTTCATCATAATCGCTGGTCCAGATCTCAGTAGGTGACTGTGATTGTAACTCTTCTCTCTTCTTTCTGCTCTGTAGAGTTTGCTCATAACTGCACCGTTATGGGTTGCCAGTACAACTGCTCCATCACGCTGTCAGGTCCCAAATGCTACTGCAGGAACGGCTATGAGGTCGGAGAGGATGGAAAGATGTGTAAAGGTGAGACCTGAACCCTGCACCTGAATTTAATGTTGATGATGATGATGTTTGTTTTCGGAAAGATCCACAGAGATCAGCTTTCGGTCCTCTTGATTTTAGATTTTAATGAGTGCGGGGTGTACGGGACCTGCAGTCAAACGTGCACCAACACAGAAGGCTCCTACACCTGCAGCTGTGTGGAGGGCTACCTGCCCCAACCAGACAATCGTTCCTGCAAGGCCAAAAATGGTAAGAAACAAACACGTTTTCTGCTGCTTCTCTGTTCTTCATTGTTTCGCTTCTTAATAACGTGCCCCCATCTTTGTTTAAGACCCTGTGGATCGGCATCCGTACCTCCTCATTGCCAACTCCCAGAACATCCAAGCCACCTCACTGAGCGGCGCCAACCCCATCTCCATCAACACCAAGCAGACCACTGCCATGGACTTCATCTATGCCCAGGAGACCGTGTGCTGGATCCACATGGGTGACTTACCCGCTGCCACCCAGCTCAAGTGCGCCAAGTTCCCCAACGCCAAGAGCTTCACTGAGGAGAAGACCATCAATATCTCCCTCAGCCTGCATCGTGAGTACAGTCCTCTCAATGATCTGTTTTATTTGGTTTAATTTGTGTTCTTCTGGTGGCTGAAACAGATGCCTTGGGCAGATCAGACCTGCTGTGATTTTTCTATAATCGCTTGATTGCAGTTATTTGAAGGAACTGCGATTGTTGTGCTTTAAAGCTGCAATCTGTAACATTTTACTTTTTGCCAGCTTCTCTGTTCCTTAACACACATTTTTTACATTTTTCAAGTCAGATGAAGGTGAACTGGCTTTATTTCAGGAAATTGTCTGTGACAGCCCAAATTATAAAGCATTACCATAAACATAGCTTTATGGTAAAGAAAGTTATGGTTTGCAACTTTAAATTGACCTGAACAAAATGCACAATTAAATATTGTGCATGTACATGTTTTTTTCTGTTCTCTTGTTTGTGACTTTCTGTAGTTACTTAATTTTTCAGGTAAAGTGATGTTAGTTTTCCCACATTGTTTAAACTTCAGTTCCTTTTCCAGTAACGGCGCAGAAAGGTGTTAATTGACCCTGTCAGTATTTATTACTTTTTGTTCTGCTCCATCTGTGATCAGGCTTAACGTTCGTCCGGAAAACTTATAATTAGTGTCTGATGACATGCTCTTTGTCGTGGCATGTCGAGGGTGACATGTTTGTTCTAGAATTTGTTCTAGAACTATAATTTAGGATGCTAAGGATACAGTGTTTACTTTACAGTGCTTACTAACAATTGAAGTTACAAAACGTTTCGTAATTTCTATTATATTATGTATTAGGCGGATGCATTTATCCAGTGTGATTAATGGCTCATTAAAAGTTTATGGTGGATCATTTCCACGTTCCCTGGGAATTGAACCCATGACCTTAGCGTTGCAAGTCGTGCTCTACCAGTTGAGCCACTAAAGAACAGACTTCAATGAGTGTGCGGTGAGCAACTTATAACATCAGCCGTTACATAACATTGACACTGTAGCCCTATAGGGTTTTCTGCATTATAAGCTCTATTGCTTATTTCTCACCCGGCCAGCTTTTTGCTTGGCTGTGTTCAGGCAAGATTGAACAACCTGCAGGTCCTCTAGTTTAGCATGCGGGTGAAAAGGTTTCCCTGACATGTTTTCTGCTGTAAAGACCTTTCCAGATTTCACACGCCAGCACACAGGGCTTAAATGAGTCAACCACAAAATGCGTCATGCACAAAAGTGTTGGGAAAAGGAGCTAATAATGAACTGTGATTCTCTATACAACTTCCTTAAAAAAACTTGCTGACTTGGCATTTAATCACAGTGGCTTTGTTTGCCCAGCAGGATGTGTTGTAAGCGCAAAGGGGCGATTACTGGCAATGCATTTGTGCATTAATGCAAATATATAAATATGTAGTGAACAGTGGGGTAAGAAGTGACACTTTTATTTCTCTTTTGTCTTAATAAATTCTTTAAATTACATTAACTCATATTCATGTCAGTCTAAATCTGTGTGACTTTCCACCGTAAGAACACAAAACTGCTTTGAAACATTTCTCAAAATATCTTCTTTTGTGTTCCACAGAAGAAAAGTGTCACATAGATTTAAAATGACATGAGGATGAGTGAATGGTGAAAAACAACTTTTTCATTTCCAATTTAACTGTCCCTTTAAGGGAGTGATATTGTTTACCTAGACACATCCTACCCCACTCTCCCCTACATACCTTTCTCCCCTACATACCTTTCTTTCTCCCTCTTATGCTTGCTGTGAAGTGTTGGTGGACGTGCCGTGATGGATGTGTCTTGAAAGCCAGCACAGACTAAATATACAGTAGGTTGCTGTATGATGAGGGCATGAAAGAAAGGGTTGCAGAAATACAGCAGTCTGAGATATTCTTCTGTCCCCCATAACAGCAATACCTGTGTGTGTGTTTGTTTGTTTGTTTGTGTGTGTGTTTTTGTTTGTTTGTGTGTGTGTGTGTTTGTGTGTTAGCTCACAGTGGTTTATTGTTACTAGACATAATCAGGGCTTGTGTACTTCCTAGGGCATGTGTAGAATTAGTGGTTCTTTCCAGAGCAAGAATCAATATTACTGTTAACTCAATGTAGTTTTTTTTAGCAAAAAATTGAGCTATACAGAAACAATCCCTCTTAATCATTGCTTATAATCTGCTAGACGTGTGTGGTGGTGCTTGTGTCTACAGCAACACTGTCCTCAGCCTGTACTTTATTACTTTATGTTGTTTTGGTGTGCTTTTATTCAGTGGGTGTGTACATCCCAGCCAATAACAATGTGCATATGTTGGTCAGGGGACGTGTTCTTCAAGTTTACTAAGTTACTAACTGAAAATCCTTGAAGTTTAGGGACATGGCGACACCCTTGCCTTTAGTATTGAACTTTTGCAGTGTGGACAACCCAAATCATACCGCTTTTGAGAGGAGAGGTGTTATGTTAATTTTTTTGCATGCTATCACAAATGTTATGTCTTTATGTCTTATGCCTTCAATGTCTCATCTGACCTTGTCTGGACCTCTGATTTCAAAACCATCTACATGGCAGACAGATGAGGGGAAACCGTGACTCACAATCTCTTTCTGCAGTGTTTCTGCCTTTGTTTTGCAGAACCAAGCAGGTGATGGTCTATAACTGGGGCGTCAGATGGAAGTGATTCAGACCTCAACTGCATGGACGTTTCTCGGAATAGTTGCATAATATTTAGACCCTATTGTGATTTGAGGCCTGATCAGGTTCGTTTGAGTAATCCTGCAGACTGGAATCTGGCTCTCGCGAGCTTCAGCTGTCTACCAGAGCGCACAGGAATGCATCCCAATGAATCCTCATGACTGACTCGTTCTCCAGATCCTGGCCTGTTTAGATCCTAGCTGAAGGGTGAAAGTTTAGCTGGTTAGCATGGACCAGTTAGCCTCTACTGGTAGATATTGTAATAACACCAACTAATGCCAGATTCCAGGGCAATTAGTCACATGGTTTTTACAAGTCGGACCTGTATACAGGCTTTTCTCTCAGAGCCAATAATGGCAGTTCATAAAGAGTAGCCAATCATAACAAAAATCATTTTAAATGGAAGTTCTAAAGCTGCAATTCGTAACTTTGAACGCCATCTTTGTTTGAAACATAAAATTGCAGGTTACAAAATAATCACTTATCTTTGATTTAGCATACGCCAGCAAATAATGGCAATAAAGCTATCACACACAGAGTAAAAGCCACAAAGCTTTAATTTCGATTTCATGGGCTGTTTAAGCAGTCATAAACTCCCAGAATGCTTTGCAAGTGTCCTGTGGCATTGATCTTGCGTGTCCTTGCAGACAGCAGGTCGTTTGTTCTGTCCGCTGTGAGTTTCATGCAGCGAACAGATATGGCACCAATTATGTAGCTTCTACTCCTTTTACAAAACGGGCCACAAAACTTCCTTAAAGAGGTCATCAATCAGAGGACACTCATTCATTTACACAGTGTCCAGAGGGCCTGTGCCATCAGGCCTCAGATAATTATATATTATCAAAGTTCTCATCTCCCTCTAACTGGACCTATAAATCAACCGCCTTTGCTTTCAGTGTGTATAAGACTTTAAGAGTGGCCAACTTTAAGTATGGCCACATGCTTAATGACCCTGTGTGGCCAAAAAAGGAGGTGTGGGCATTGGTGTATATAGATGAGTCTTCTTCATGAGTGCATAACAGAACTTGTAATGCAAGAAGGTTTATTTGTTGCTGGGGGTGTACTGGCGATGCTGGGGTTGCCCTTAGTTTCACACAGGGGGGAGTGATTTATAACTGTTGCATGCTGGGTAGATGAGCGCTCCAGATGTGCCCCTGTGGCCGCCCTCTCTCGTAAACAAAAAGCCTGAAAACCAGGCCAGAAGACACTCAAAGTCATCTTCAGCTTTCCGGTGCCTCAGGAGAGGGGCGCTGGATGAGTTAAATGTCCTGGTTGGGTTAACAAACTTGGGTAATGAAAATCAGTTAGTCATGTCATCTAAGTCGTCAGTTTTAGGATGTCACCACACTACCTGAGAACTGTTGCGCCATTGGCTGCAAAATAGCTGACCTGCAGCATTTCAAAACAGCTCATGTCTGGTCCACATGTGGTCATGTGATTCATACATCTTCCTGTTTTCACAGACTGGCTGTGCTTTAGTAATGCAGTGCTTGTTCTTTTTGTTCTCAATCTGAAACTGCAGCACGATAGGACAAACATTTGTCACAATATGCAAGGAATGCAAAGTCAGTTCTGCTGTCAGCTGCAAATCAGCCGTTGGTTAGCTAGTTGCGTCACACGTTTGTATGTTCATTTGTGTATTAGGGCTGCATGTTACTGGAGGAAAATGCGATGTGCATTAACTTGCTAAGTAATGGGAAATTGAATAAATTTGTGAAACCTACTATTAAATATTTAAAGACAGAAAATTATGTAACCACTATGTATGTTTAACATAATTTTTGTGACCAGTTTATAAAGCATAATTCATAATGTATTCATTATTGTAAATCATTGTGATATGCACATTGCATTATTCTCATTTGTGACATTATATGTGATAATAGGACTACACAATATTGTAGAATTATGTATGTTTGATCATGTATTAGTGTGTTTGTCTGGTTTTGTTTGTTTATTTTATGGTATGTTTATTATTTTAAATATAGTTATGGCATTACTGTAGAATTTTGCCATTTTCTGGTTATTTGATGCATTACTGTTGTTTATTTCAGACATCTGAGGTCGACTGTTAGTGTTGCCTTGTAGGAAAGAGTCCATTCATAAGAATCCCAACACTGCGTTCCAGGCCATAAAGACACACAGCGCTTTGTTCCCTTTAGCCTTCCCGAATCGCTCATGTTTCTGCCACCCTCCAGTATGTCACTGATATAGTTAAACTCACTTTAACCGGTAGCTGTAACCTTGTCTTATCTACCGCAGTTGTGCTTGATGCTTTGGAGTCGCATGCCTATATCTGTAACCACTCACGGTAATTTAGAACCATTGTAAAAAAAATGCGGTGGAATCTGAGCTTTACTTTCTCCTTCCTGTAGAAACATCTAGTTGTTTTCTTGTGTTTAAGTCACTTGTAGCGTTTGCTCTTTTAGACTGACAGACCTGGAGCTGGAATTTCGAACGTTTAAAAACTTCTACTGTGTACCTTCGGCCGTACAAAACTGTAATTTTTTCTTCAGCTCTGATTGGTTACAGATGTCCCTTCCATGCCTTATTTCACTGTCGTTCTCTATCAGTTCCTCCAGAGAAACGAGCAGGTGAGGAGAATGAATAACCCGGTTAGATTTACTTGACAGAAGTGTCAAGACATTTTAGTTCAATAAAATGTTCCCGGCAATGCCGCATTTTTTACAATTTTGCGCAACAGGTCCTGTGGATGTTTGTTTTGCAGGCACTGTGTGGTGTGTGTGGAGGCGGTGCGGAGAAATGTGTGTGTATGGGGGGGAATTGTGGGGCTGGGGGTAACTGCATTTCCCGGCAGCGCAGCTGTTTACTGGAGCCGGGCGGAATTTGTAAAAGTGTGTGAGAACAGTCTGTGTCTGATTTACAGAGGCTTTCCGTACCGGGTTGCACAACAAGGACGTGAGCCTGTATCTGAAGATCATGAGCGGAAGGCTGCTAAAGCTCCAAACACACACACACACTCTTAAAGGAAGTTTAGCGGCAGCTGTTGCAACACTAGGCATCATGGAAGCTCTGAGGCCCGGCCCTCACAGCTGGGGCTCTGCACGGCCCTTACAGAAAGACTCTTATTGTCAGAGAACAGAAAGAGAAACTCAGCATTCACTAAATTACCATTTCAAACTCTTTCCCAGAATCGAGGATATCTGGATAGCCAAGTCCAACCCCCCGATGTGTGCGGGGAAAGGTGAAGTAATGGAGAACGGGTGTCTGTGTCTTTTGGCTGTGTCAGGTTTTTGAATTTGTGGAGAAGGTTGAGGAGGTTAAGGTACAGTGGAATAACCCAAGGCTGCCCATGAAGACACACATTTTACCACAGGTTTTCTCACCTAGTCTAAGATTTTAATGTCATGGAAAACCTGGAAAATCATAGAATTTCAGGCCTGGTAAAAGTATGGAAAATTTTCGGCTAAAGTTTTAGGTAGAAGTATTTAATCTGCTAGAAATTGCTCTTTGTGAGTGTAATGTACCAAAAATGAGCTTTACAATTCTTTGGAAGATTCTTGGAGGTTTATTGATCAAAAGTGTCAGTTTCATGTTTTCTGTTTACTGACTTTTATTGCGAGAAAAAGTGGAAGAAAACACAGGAGTGAATAATCGTCTTGTGACAATGAGTCAGAGCTTGGCAGAAACACACTCACATGCGTACTCTGAGACGAGCATGAGCACTCATTGTGATTTTTAGAGAAAAACGAAGCCTGTACTGCTATATAAAGTTCACATTTCTCATTACTGTAACTTTGTTACAGTTGAGGCCGGTTATATGGTAACCTATACCTCCATTTTTAAATGAAAGATGAATAGCAATATCCAAACACAAAGATGGCGTTATGTAGTTTCCCAGCCAATCACAACACGGCAAGTTTTTATTAATTGCGTAATGTTTCGGTCCTTTCTGTCCTTTTCCAGCTTTTGATGCTAAAAATTATATAAATATTAATAAATGTTTCTGCCACAGAAGATTCTTGTAGCTTAACTGGTAGAGCATGGCACTAGTGACATCATCAACATGGGTTCGATTCACAGACTGATAAAAAACATTACTTAAATACACTGTCGGCCAAATGCATTATTGTAATTCAGATGTTGTGAAGTGAAATATAGATGGCTAGGAAACAAACTTATAATAACTAATATGGGAAAATAACTAATCAAAACTAATTTTAATTGATGGCTCATTGTTATGGCCAGGAACATTGTTTTTCAGATGATGGACTGTTGTGATAGTATTTAGTCAACTACACTCAATTTCAAATACCTTGTAGCTCTCCAGAAGTTTTGTTGCTTGGTTCAGAAATGTCTTCTGTTTCAGCCATCCAGGTTTTAGCTTCATACACAATGCAGCATCTTTCTGCCAAGTCAGACAGATCCTGCAGTTAATACAGTCACTAAAAATAAAACATGCGCTACAAAACTATCCCTTTTTTTCTTTATCCCCCCTCTCTTTCTTTGTCCACCTGTTTTTTTTTTCTCCGCACCCTTTACGCTCTTAGATGTGGAGCAGATGGCCATCGACTGGCTGACAGGAAACTTCTACTTCGTAGACGATGTGGACGACCGTATATTTGTGTGCAGTAAAGATGGATCCACATGTGTCATTCTGCTAGACCTGGAACTGTATAACCCGAAAGGAATCGCACTGGACCCAGCAATGGGGTGAGACTTCACCCATCACCTTGTTTTTTCTGTTTGTAATTGTCGTGGCACTTATGATTTTGCGTTTAGTCACAGTATCGGTTACTACCAGCGTCGATTTGTTCGTCAGTCATGAGTTCTGCTTTTTATAATGACAGAATCAGCATCTTCACTTCCTCAACCGCAATTAAACAATTAGACAAAAGGGCTGTTATACTGTCATAGGATTGTATAATTATGGGATTATGTAACAGCAGAGTTTGGGTTTGTTTCACAAAGCCTGTCATAAACATTTTTTGTCAAATTCCTTTTTCCATGGAATTAAAGACCACTTTAGGACTATTAAAACTTTTTCCAAACATTTCTTATAAACAAGTTTTTTTAAAAAGAATACTAATAACTGTAATTTTAAAAATATGTTGTTGCCATTCTTGTAGTGAAATATTAAATGTATAACACTGCATTGTAAAATATGAACTCTTTTGTGTGCAATTCTCATTATTGTATTTTTCCATCAACAAACTCCAATAACAATTAAAAGCATTACGATAACAATCATAATTGTAACATTCCAAAAAATAGAATTCTTTACATAATAAAAGTGAAATAATTCTATAGGTTGAATGTATTTTTTGTTACAGTGGCATGTATTTCTTATAATGATATCCATTTTTCTCTTCTCTTTTTCCAGGAAAATGTTCTTCACAGACTATGGTCAGATTCCGAAGGTGGAGCGCTGCGACATGGACGGGCAGAACCGCACGAAGCTGGTGGACAGTAAAATTGTCTTTCCTCATGGCATTACGCTGGATCTGGTCAGCAGACTTGTCTACTGGGCTGATGCGTATCTCGATTACATCGAGGTGGTGGATTATGAGGGCAAGAACAGACAGACCATCATTCAGGGGCTGCTGGTACGCTTGAAGTTTGATGTTCAGGGTGTTTTTAAGAGCTTTTGGACGTCACGTGTACACACATGATATTTGTTTAGACTCACGAACCGTCTCCAGATGTCACTCATTGACGTCATCGTTCTTGACATCACATGATGCGCCGGACTAAAATATCAACATTAGCTCATCTTAAACCATAGCCTTTCCTCCACAAATGGAAACTGATGTTGTGCAATGTGCTTTTTAGTCACTCCCTGAGGTTTTATTTCACGTCTTTCCTTGCAATTCAACGTGTTTCTTAAATTAAAGGTTACCGTTTTAATTTCCACTGTAGATGGTGGTACAGTTCTGTTGGGATTCAACCTCTCCCATCCTTCTGAAACCATTTAATGATGTAATGTATAACTTCAGAATGCATTGACCATCATATACTGTGGCAGTTGTGGCCTAATGGTTATCAAGTCAAACTGGTAACCAAAAGGTTGCTGGTTTGATTCCCAAGGCCAACAGGAAGCAGCTGAGGTGCCCTTGAGCAAGGCTCCTTAGTTCCAGTTGCTTCCTGCTCTGATTTGCAGTGTTCAAACACAATTTATCTGGATGAATTCATAATTCAAGTCATACTTGTCAGTATTTCACTTTGTCTGTCAGTTACAACGATTCTCTCTTATTTTGTCAGATCGAGCACCTCTACGGTCTTACAGTGTTTGAGAACTATCTGTACGCCACCAACTCTGACAATGCCAACATGCAGCCCAAGACCAGTGTGATCAGAGTCAACCGTTTCAACAGCTCCGACTTCCAGGTGGTGACGCGTGTAGACAAGGGCGGGGCTCTTCACGTGTACCACCAGAGACGTCAACCTGCTGGTATAATGCTATTTGTTAACGTTGGTCTTTTGTTCTGAATTTAAAATTGTCACAACTACACTGTGTACTTTTATTGTGTCATAACATGTTTGCCCAGTGTTGATGCAGTAGTAGTCATTGTGCTAGTAATTAGCTACTGGTTTGTTGTGTTAAAAATTGTGTCTTTCTGCACAGTTCGCAGTCACGCATGCGCTCCGGATCCGTTCGGGAAGCCAGGCGGCTGCTCAGATATCTGCTTGCTGAGTAACAGTCACAAGAGCCGATCCTGTCGTTGCCGGTCCGGCTTCAGCCTAGGCAGTGATGGAAAGTCCTGCAAGAGTGAGTAGAATCTCAACCCCATTTGCCCAGTCCACCTTAAACCAATTCCACCTTAAAACGGCCTTCCTTTGTGTCTGTGGTCAGTGAATATCATGCTAGTTGCTATATGCAGTATATTGGGGTATTCAGTCAAAGTTCCATAAAGTCACTGTATTTCCTTTTAATAGCCTATTTGAAGTTGCATATTAAATAATTAATTTAGATGTTTTGTTAGCCCATTATCATTTTTAAATTCAGGCACCCATGGGTCATAGAATTTGTTATATCTGTAAATAATTTTCACATATAGAATATTGTAGTGTGTAAACTGTGGTCAATGGTCAAAAAAAATGGTCAAATGATTTTAATTGGTTACTCATGCCTTTTGGTCCAAATGTAACATCAATTCGACCAAAATCTAGATCTTCTGATTGGTGACCCCTGTTCTTTTTGATATCCCAACAGAACCAGAGCATGAGCTCTTTCTGGTGTACGGTAAAGGTCGGCCGGGTGTTATCCGTGGTATGGACATGCATGCCAGGGTGTACGATGAGCACATCATTCCCATCGAGAACCTGAACAACCCCAGAGCTCTGGACTTCCACGCAGAGACCGAATTCATCTACTTCGCTGATGCCACCAGCTACATCATCGGCCGACAGAAGATCGATGGAACTGAGAGGGACATCATAGTGAAGGATGGTGAGTCTAGAACATCATCCAAACAATCCTGCAGCTAGTACCTGGTAAAGAATGATGTTCTTGTTGGAGCAACAGTGAGGAACTCAACTGTAGATGATTGAATTAGATTAGATGGACTCTTGGCTCTTGTCAACTCATTTGTCTCTGTATTCAACAGGTATTCATACAGTAGAAGGTATTGCGGTGGATTGGATGGGACAGAACTTGTACTGGACCGATGATGGACCCAAGAAGACCATCAGTGTGGCAAAACTGGAGAAAGCCTCTCAAACACGAAAGACCCTTATTGAAGGCAAGATGACCCATCCTAGAGCCATAGTAGTGGACCCTGCTCATGGGTAAGTGATGGTAACAAGGTTGTAACACCCCAAAGTTTACTCACCCTTGTGAGTGAATATTAACATATACCATTTTCCAGAATGATGTACTGGAGTGACTGGGAGGAGGAGCCTAAAGAGACCAATCGTGGCAGCATAAGGAAGGCCTGGATGGATGGATCAAATGCTGGCATTCTCCTCACTTCCAAAACTGTGCTTTGGCCCAACGGCCTCAGCCTGGACATCCAGCAGGGTACCCTGTACTGGGTGGATGCATACTACGACCGCATCGAGATGGTGCTTCTCAACACCACAGAACGCAGGGTAAGAAATAGTGTGAGATTTAAAGGGTGGATAAAAGATCTAAAGTCTCAGATTTTTAAGTCTTTCCGAACAAAGTCCCTTTATTTCAAAGCTACTTACAGTGCATTCCTGCTGTATGTGTTTAGTACGTGATCCTTGGGAATCGAACCCTAGTGCTCCATCAGTTGAGCTACAAGAACAACCACCTTTATTTAAACAGTGTTTTTGTTCATTGCCTACTACTTATCAATGTTTTGATATGTAAATGTAGAAAAAAAGATAATCTGCACCAAACAGCGTAGATGTATAATGTCGACCAGAATGTTTATTAGCAAATTTCAATATTGGTGCATCTCAAAACCACGTTTTTGTGTTTTTTCAAGACGGTGTATGAGGGACAGGAACTGAATCACCCCTTTGGTCTGTGCCACTATAAGAACTTTCTGTTCTGGAATGAGTATCGTGGTGGTGGAATCTACAAACTGGATCAGACCACGAAGAAAGTCACCCTGCTACGCAACGAGCGACCCCCAATTTACGAGATCCGCACCTATGACGCACAACAACAGCAAAGTACAAAACGCTAAACGTTTTTAGTTAAATGTCTTGAGTTATATAAAAAGCACATGCTGACACATCAAACAAAGACGTCAGTATAATTATCTGGTTTCGCGTGTTAACTTGCCCCAGCGGTTATATATAGAATCTCAGCTGTAATTAACTAATGAGATCAAAGATTTGTGGGTTTTATTGGGTCTTTTATGGGGTTCTGCTAAGGATGTTTTTGTTGTGTGTAGTCACGGGCTCCAACGTGTGCCGTGCCAATAATGGTGGCTGCAGCAGTCTGTGTCTGCTTACGCCCACCGGTCGCTCCTGCGCCTGCGCAGATGACCAGATACTGGACACTGATAACAAGACGTGCAAAGGTGAGTTTGCTGGCTGTTCTGTTTTGTGGTTTGTAGACTTCGTAGAGTGTTGGCTTTGAGGCATTCTGTGCACTTTGAATAAAATTTGTATTACTTAGATATAAATTATATAACTTAAATATATTTTTGTTGTTTTATGTTGCAATTTTCAGTTAGAATTTACAATCTTTTCGCAAGTTGTATTGTGGCAAAGAAGCTTTACTATAAACAAAAATAAAAAAAACACAACAGACTTTAACTGTTTGTAAAGATGACGTGAGGTACGTCAGCATGTTAAAATACAAGATTTTGGGTTCGGTAATAAAGTTGTGCTTTCTCTCCGTCCCCAGCAAACCCATCCTACGTACCTCCTCCGCAGTGCCAGCCTGGAGAATTTGCCTGTAAGAATAATCGCTGCATTCAGGAACGCTGGAAATGTGATGGAGACAACGACTGCCTGGATAACAGCGACGAGGCGCCTGAGTTGTGCCGTTAGTGTCATTTCTTATTCGCCCATTTAAGAAGCATCAGCGTGTTTGAATGTGTGCTCAGCTAATCGCACTGCAGCGCTTATGTTGCTGGTGAGAGTTTGAAGTGTGAGCTTCATTTGTGAAAGGATCTCATTTGATCCATTTCAGACCAACACACCTGTCCTGCAGACCGCTTTAAATGCCAGAATAATCGCTGCATCCCCCTGCGCTGGCTGTGCGATGGAGACAATGACTGCGGCAATGATGAAGATGAATCGAACAGCACCTGTTCAGGTATTGTGACATCACTAATCTCAACATGTGACCAGGTTCCCCCCTGAAAAACCTTTATTGTATTTTTTTAGATTCTTTTTGTTAAAGTTTCACATGCAAAAATTCTGTATTCAGTACATCAGTGTGATTTAACAATATATTGTGATACTGCCTGTAAATATTATTTTAGATAACTGGTACAAGAGACTTTTAACCAGAATAACAAAAATGTTTTTGAAAAACACAGTCACTCCACACTGTTGCCTTTGTTCGTTGGTTTAGTGTTTCTATTAGTCTTTCATTTGTAAGTCGCTTTGAATAAAAGCATTCATTAAATGCCTAAATGTAAAATGCCTAAATGGAAAGATCGCCTACACTGCAATGAATAATAATGATGTTTTTAACAAGCTAAAGTTGTTTATCCATGTTGCTGTCTGTCCCCAGCACGCACATGTCCTCCCAATCAGTACCCATGTGCCAGCGGTCGCTGTATCCCCATCTCCTGGACCTGTGACCTGGATGACGATTGCGGAGATCGCTCGGATGAACCAGCATCTTGTGGTATTTATATTTATTGGTTATACATTTTGCATGAACTAAATGCAACTAGATGTTCCTGTAGCTCAATTGGTAAAGCATTGTGTTAGAAGCTCAGCAGTTATGGGTTCGATTTCAGCACGTGATAATAAATAGAATACCTTAAATGCAATGGATAAAAATTGTACGCTTCACACAAACGTTGACAATTTTCCTGCTTTTCCCAGCATATCCTACCTGTTTCCCGCTCACTCAGTTCACCTGCGCCAACGGACGCTGCATTAATGTAAACTGGCGGTGTGACAATGGTTAGTTTCTAATACTGTCCAGCCCTTTCCTGTGTGTCTATTGGTGGACTGCCGTCCAATCACATCCAATCACCTTTGTGTCCTCAGATAATGACTGTGGGGACAACAGCGATGAGGCCGGGTGCAGTCACTCGTGCTCCAGTGTGCAGTTTAAATGCAACAGCGGCCGCTGCATTCCTGAGTACTGGACCTGTGATGGAGACAACGACTGTGGAGATTACAGCGATGAGACTCACGCTAACTGCACCAATCAGGGTGAGAGTGGACAAGTGCCAATCAATCTTAACTGTGGAAGGGCGTCGCTTCATGTAGATTTACAAAGCCAGACTTTTGATTATCATCATAAAGTCTGGTCCACATTGCAGCCTTATCTACCTGAGAACATCCCACTAGCGGATTGACAACAGAGCCAACTATAGCAAAACAAATCGGTGATTATATCGCCCTCAAAACAGATCGGTGCTATGCAAACACAACTGTGTTTCCATGGGAACAGATTAAACACATGTTTTAAAGACATTACCTCGAGATTGCGTATGAATTTAGGTAATCTGATTGGATATTCGCATGTGCTTGCCAGTTTTCTGTGCAGTGTGAATCAGACGGCCAGTGGGCGTGACGTCCGAGACATGTTTTGACGTAGTTTTGTTGCAGTCTGGATCGTAATCAGATACACGGTCTGCTAACCTGTTCAGTGCCAAACTAACCACACAGCGGCTTTTTTTCCTTTCAGGACCTCACATATGATTAAACTTTCACACTTCAGTGCTGTAACCTTTCAGAAGTGCCTCTAGATTTTGAACAAAACCACAGCCGGTGACGCATCTGAGGGCCGTATTAACGGCGGTAAATGGCGATTTCACAAAGCGTCCTGTCATCTCTTTTTTGAGGTCTGTGGTGAAAAACGTAAACCGCAAACGCTTGAAGTATGTCTGAGAGCAGAACAGGCAGCGAGAGTCCCAACGGAGGTCTGTGTTAATGACTGTTCTGAGAGCTGCTGTCTTGGGGGATTATACAAGCACAGATGTGCCGAAATGCTTGACACATGAGGCCATCTCTCGCTCTCCATCCTCTCTCTCTCTGTCCCTCTCTCTGTCTCTCTCCCTCTCTCTCTCTCCACATGTCCCATCCATGTGGCTTCCCTCTCGTCTAATTGGTCGGTGGTTGGCCGGGCCTGTGTGGAACTGGAGGAGAGGGTTACGTTATGTTTTTTGGGGGTCTGGGCTCTGTCCTTTTGCCTCTCTAATCCCTGTGGCATGCTGATGCTTAATAGACTTCAAAATCAATGCAGCAGAACCAGCCAGAGGCCTAATGAGAGCCTGGCAGAGCGTTTAGGTGTGTGTGTGAGTGTAGAACTGTTAGATCAGACAACAGAGGAATGTTACATTGTGTCATTGAGTTGGGGTTTGTAACAGGGCAGCAGTGTTACTTTGGTAACAATACAAACAATGCATTTTTTTAATAACGTAACATTACCAGTTGTTCTACAGTATTTGTGTCATTAAGTTAATGGAATAAGTGGCGTCACAATGCATGTAGGAATATGATTTTGCCTGTTGTTGTTTTTTTTAGTTGTAGGTAACCAAATAGGTTTAAACAGTGACAAATAGGTTTAAACAGTCATACAATCACAATGACAATCACAAATTGTTTAGAATTTTTATTTTTTACAACTGTAGCATGATACAAAAAGTTTAAAGTTATTTGTTTGTTTTGTCAGTTTCTGAATGTTTACAGAGACAATTCCAAACGGACAATTTATTTTTTGTAAAGTTTGTAGCACATCAGTTTCTGCTTGCTATCAAAACTCATTCGAAGGATCAGAACATGTCACTGCTGTTTGTTCTGACCACTGACATTTTAGATGCCGGCTTCAGTTTGGAGTGTTGTGAATGTGACAGTGAATTCATGTGTCTCTGGCGGTCTGATGTCATCCGGGTCGGGCTGGGACACACTCCTCTCTGTTCATGGACAGAGGCTGGTTTTCTCCATTACTTCTTTGCCAGACCGTAACCTTTGCCATGAGGGACAGCCTTTATGTTTAATTCCTAATGATTGCTGTTGCAGTGCCAGGCTGGGCCGGTGTTCATGAGAAAGTTTGCTTTGGATGAGAGTCCATTGTGGCTGTGCCTCCCAATTTTATTTCTTCATCCCTGGGAACTGATTCTTGACGTCAAAAAGCCTGGCTCTAATTACCGTAAAATAATAGGATCTGTGTTTTGTGATCTTTTGTACGCGTGTTCTGGTCGGTGTATAATAATTGCGCGTTTCCTTTTTGCCTTTCTCTGCAGCCACGCGGCCTCCCGGCGGATGCCACACGGACGAGTTCCAGTGCTGGTTGGACGGCTTGTGCATTCCCATGCGGTGGCGCTGCGACGGGGACACGGACTGCATGGACCTCAGCGACGAGAAAAACTGCGAAGGAGTAACGCATATGTGCGACCCGGCCGTCAAGTTCGCCTGCAGGGATTCTGGTTAGTACTCGAACCTGCTCCCAAAAACCCAGTGAAATCAGAAATACTGTTTTGGGGTTTTAAGGTCATGCTAATTAGCTTTGACATGTTAATGCAATTCTCTGGTGCAGATAAACAGATATTTGTGTTCTGCCAAAAGGGACAGAGAATTTTAACAACCCATGTTGCACTTACAGGCCTTTATTATTTTTATTTAATAAAATGCTCTCTAAATTAAAAAAAGGTCTCCCTTGAATTGCCTCTGACTAGCAGTGGTAAGTCCAGTTTAATATAAAATCTAAAATGAAAGGTCAAACCATTTGTCGTGTTCAAATTTACTAAACATTTTTAAAAACACAGCCAAGCCTTTTTAAGTACCTTAAACTCTTGATGTTGTGGTGACTTTTTTAACTCTTAAATAAACCAAATTTTCTGGATTTATTCTGATGTCATGCATAAATTGAAGCCCTCAGCATACAGGTCAAAATGTCTCAGTCACAACATATTAGATGATGTCAGCACAGCCATCAAGATTTAACACATATGAGTGTTATATTTGACATATATTAAGTGTTTACTTTGTGTGTATTTAGCCCGCTGTATTAGCAAAGCCTGGGTATGTGATGGAGACAGCGATTGTGAGGATAACTCTGATGAAGATAATTGTGAAGCGCTTGTGTGTAAGCTGTCTCACCACGTCTGCGCCAGCAATGACTCCATCTGCCTACCTGCTGAGAAACTGTGTGACGGCAAGGACGACTGCCCCGATGGATCGGACGAGAAGCTCTGCAGTAATTCTCACACACCAACACAAATCATGAAGTTCTGTCTTTTTTTTATTAATTAATATTAATTAATCTTCATTAAATTATCAATATCATTAATAATTCTGTCATTATTTTCTCACATTTCAAAATCTGTATGCTGTTCTTTTCTGTATAGCACAAAAATAGTCACAATTGAATGGTAGACAGTTTCAGAGAGGCTAGCAATATCAAGCTAGCTTTGACAGCGTAAGTTCCCTCCCCTCTGTTCAAAGTGATAGCCAAAGCCACACTCTAACCATTGTGCTTGGGCGTATGCAAATACACGGTTTGACAGGCAAACAGGACGTCCTGTCGTTGCATTCAGACCGGATGCAATGATTTGACAAACAGTTTATACTCCTGCGGCTTCCACAGAATTTTTACCACCTTCTTTGTGGTAAAAATAACCAGTCTTGGCTTTAACCGTCACTGTATGATATGTGATTACTATGAACTATGAGAAAGAACTAAGGAAAAATTCAGCGAAATTTCTTCATAAAATGAAAATATCAGAATCTGGGTTGTGAGTAAATATTGCCAGTAACATCAGCATTTTTTATTTGCGTTTCGCAACTCGCACAGAACAAACAAACTCTGCCTGTGTTTCCCATTAGCATGTGAGACAGGCTTGTCGGAATAAAAATAAAATGGGCGCATTCTCTGCAACCCGTTGTTTATTTATTTTTCGGCAGGCTAACGACAAGTTACTCACAAACATGTTTGTTCTTTCCCTCTGCCATTCTTTCTCTTCCCATCTGTCTATCCTTTCCACCCATTCCAGACCTTTGCTCGGTGGATAATGGAGGCTGCAGCCACAATTGCACTATCGCTCCTGGTGAGGGCATCTTGTGTTCCTGCCCGGCTGGCATGGAGCTGGGTGCTGACAACAAGACCTGCCAGATTCAGAGCTTCTGCGCCAAACATCTCAAGTGTAGCCAGCGCTGTGTGCAGGAGAAGGCTACTGTGAAGTGCGCTTGCTATGAGGGCTGGGCGCTGGGACCAGACGGAGAAAGTTGCAAGAGTACTGGTGAGGCATAATGGTGATGATGTCACAAACCTCCTACATCCTTATGGTTATTAACCTTTTACCTACATGCTAGTTTAAGCCGCATTAGAGAGTGCTTTGAAAAAATGTTGCAGTGTAGAGTCAGGATTACTGGAAAAGCCACCCTAGTTAGTATGCTGGGCGAGTGAGTGCATTTGCTCTTAAAATTTTAATACTTTAAAGGCTTCAGTAGTGTCTGTTGTAGAGTAAATGTAAACTTTACATGTTGCAATCCACTTATTTACCCAAGCGGAATTGCAAAGTCACCTCCAAGACTACAACCAGTGCTGTGGTTTCCTAATTTGCACTGGTCATGTTCTTTAGATCCGTTCAAACCCTTCATCATCTTCTCTAACCGACATGAGATCCGTCGGATTGACTTGTACAAGGGCGAGTTCAGTGTGCTGGTGCCGGGCCTGCGGAACACCATCGCTCTGGATTTTCACCTCAACCAGAGCGCCCTCTACTGGACTGATGTGGTGGAGGACAAGATCTATCGAGGAAAGCTGTCGGAAAACGGAGGTAAATGAATGCATTTAAATGTCTTGAAGGAGTTAAAATGGTCACAACCTGAGCTGAAAAGACAACAATTCTGTTACACTAGTCTTAAAAATTTTATAATAATGCTTTTAAAACAGTGCAATAATTGTATATTTGTAACATTTACTGGGAGTGAATTGAAATACATGCCACATTTTTTGCATGCCACATATTGTGTCAATAGAGTTTATTTTGTCAATAGAGTTTAAACTGTCCTCAAACCAGAATATTCCAATAAAATAAATCCAGTAAATGCTTTTCTATAATTTGCTGAAGTGTGTGTTTACTGTATTGTTGGGTAACTTTATTGGTTAAGTTAATCATGCCTTTCGGGAAAAAACCTTTAATAACATTGTTCTGTTTAAAAGAGTTCTAAGTTGTCTTTTATGTCCTGCTGTGTTTATCCACATTGTTTGTTTTCTTCAGCATACCAACTTAGACCAAAAACATTATAACCATGTTGGGTCCACAAAGCCACAGCAGGGTTGTGTTTTATACTCAGTGTGTGTGTTTGTGTGATCTGAAGGAGTTTAAAAGCCTCTGTCTTTATTCATTTGTCTCACTGCTAGTTTGCGTGACTACAGGCACACTGAAGAGTCAGAAACACCATGTTGCTTCTTACACATACACACACACACACACACACACACATTATCTGTTTTCCCTTTTCAATCAGCTCCTTTTAGACATCCAGTAGACCTTCCAAGTTTCAGATCCCTGTTGCTGCCTCTTTGACAGGGTAAAAATATGACCAGTAAGGCTGCCAACGCTGAAACAAAGTAATAAAGTGTTGTTTTCAACTCGACTGAAGAGGCCATGCTGTCTCAGTCCAATAGACAGCAGCCCGGCTCTTTAATTACTGTTGTGTATGAGGCTGCTCAGCGCAAGAGTCTCTCTCAGAGATCCGAACGCTGGTTGCCGTGATTTGGGAATGTCTTTCTCCTCCTGCACTGGCTGTAGCTGAAAGCAGAGGAATATTTATCGCAGCGTTGATTTATACGCCTGTCAGGCTGGAAGCAATCAAATGATTTCTTAATCAGTGTACAGCAGGGCCCAAGAATTGCGAGACTGCGAATAAAAATGTTTCGGTAAAGTTTTGTTATGATGCATGTTATGGAATTAACACAAAGTTGAGATCTTAGCGACTTCGTTTAATTTTGTACCTTGTTGTTTTTGTTTGAAATAGTCAAAATCCTAAAACCTTTTGATGATGAATAAAACTGTGTGATTGCAGGTTTCAATTAGATTATGAATTTGGACTGTCAGTGTGATCATTTAAACTCCATGGTGTATTATATAACTCTCTAATCTATTCACAGTTTTTATTTTAGTCAAGATGAATGAATTAGTCTCAGTAATTCTCATTTTCCTCATGTTTCAGCTCTTACCAGTTTTGAGGTGGTCATTCAGTATGGTTTGGCCACTCCAGAGGGTCTGGCTGTGGACTGGATCGCAGGAAACATCTACTGGGTGGAAAGTAACCTGGACCAGATAGAAGTAGCCAAGCTGGACGGAACCATGCGGACCACACTGCTGGCCGGAGAGGTGGAGCACCCACGTGCCATTGCTCTTGACCCGAGAGATGGGTAAAACCCATTTTACTTCATATTTTGTTCATTCTTGAGTGAAACAGGAAGTGCGACATGAACATAACAAACGTGCCTCTTTATCCCAGCATCCTCTTCTGGACGGACTGGGACGCAAGCTCCCCCAGGATAGAGGCCGCCTCCATGAGTGGGGAGGGCCGTCGCACCATCCACAGAGAGACCGGGAACGGGGGATGGCCCAACGGACTCACCGTGGACTATCTGGAGCGCCGGATCCTGTGGATCGATGCCAGGTAAACCCGCACCCCATTCACATCTGAAGTGCAACAGAAAATCAAATCACAAAAACATGATCCAGATCAGAATTTGGTTTGGTTGGATCAAATGAATGAAAACAAAAACTTAAAATTTGAAATTTAGTTATGGCATGTAATATGTAATTGCTGTCTTTGGTATCTCAAAATGAAAATATTTAGATCTGACGCCATCTATTCTGCCAATTACGATGGTTCCGGCCTGATCGAGGTTCTCCGAGGTCACGAATACTTATCACACCCCTTCGCTGTCACTATGTATGGAGGGGAGGTCTACTGGACAGACTGGAGGACCAACACTCTGGCCAAGGCCAACAAATGGACGGGACACAACGTCACGGTGGTGCAGAGAACAAACACCCAGCCTTTTGATCTTCAGGTGTTCCATCCATCCAGACAGCCTCAGGGTGAGAAGACGTGGAGAAACGATGTACAAATTATCTCAACTAATTTGATTGGAATAATTAATATTTGTTTTCTGCACTGCAGCTCCCAACCCATGTGCTGCTAATGACGGGAGGGGGCCGTGTTCTCACCTGTGCCTCATCAACTACAACCAAACCTTCTCCTGTGCCTGCCCGCATCTTATGAAGCTCAAGGCGGACAAGCACACCTGCTACGGTAGGCACCGCCCCCTCAGCCCTCACATCCAATCAGATTTATTTGCTTTTTGGCCTGGGTGCAAACAGATATAACACCCAGCCTCTCACTTAATATGAGCTTAAAAAATTTGTAAATTATTAAAATAACTTTCAAAAATACATTGGATTAATTATCACTCCACAGGACATGCAAAATAATAAACTGCATATAGTATGTAGTACGCTATACCTCTACAGTAAAAATTTAATTAGCATGCAAAGTCTTTGTCCTAGATTCTTTTCTCATTGGTGCTAGTTCATCAGTGTTAAATGTTTCTAAAGCTGCGTGGATTTTATAACTTCTTTAGAACAGTCTAGAAAGCAACAGTGCATGCTTCTGTCTTGACGCAGTGTTGAGCGTTTAGTATTCTGCAGCGTGTCTCTGACGGCTCTGTGGAGAGCAGAGTGATTGGAACAGAGCACCTGTAGCTTCAGTGATGAATGAACAGTGGCACCAGACGGAGGCAGACGCAGGACCACGAGTCATTCTGTGTCTGCTCTGACTTCTCCAGAGATGAAGATGAAGCCCATGAGCGCTGCGGTCTGCATGTGTGCAGCACAGTTCCTTTGTATGTTTCACAAAGGTTTGAGAACACGGCCGTTCCAGAAACTTGAATGAAAGAATGCAAGAATGGCATGATACACAGAATATCCAAAAAACGCGAACGTTTTCTTGCTTTTTGCTACGTATTGTGCTATCCTGGCTAGCATTAAAAACTGTCAGAGGAAACCTGAAATTAGGGAATGAAAAATCCAGGTGTGGAGAAAACATGGCAAATAATGGAAAATATTACAATGGAAGCTGTTACAGTAAATTATTTTTAGTTATTTTTTATTTATTATTATTAATATGTAGTGTAAATTAGCATTAATATTATTGGTGGGCTGCACTGAGTGATCTGCTGTAACATGGATAATAATGCTGTATACTGTATTATAATAATGTATAATAATGCTGTTATTCTGTTGACATTGATTTTTCAGAGTATCGTCAGTTTCTGTTATACGCCCGTCAGATTGAAATCAGAGGGGTGGACATCGATAATCCGTATTACAACTACATCATCTCCTTCACTGTCCCTGACATCGACAATGTGACGGTGGTGGATTATGACGCTCTTGAGCACCGGATCTACTGGTCAGATGTTCGTACTCAGACCATCAAACGGGCCTTCATCAATGGCACCGGAGTCGAGACGGTTGTGTCTGCCGGTGAGACAACATCATTGGTTCCCAACCAACATACTGGTATACAGAGTCAAAAATATTTGGATACCCTTAAAAGTCTTTGATTTCTATTGTAATGAATAATAACAACAAAATAAGAGACAAGTATTTGCAATGAGAGTCTGCTGTGTAGAATTGATTCTAAACTGTATCTATTTTTATTAGGTTCATTTAGATAATGTATTTATTTAGCTACAGCAACAGTAAATCTAAAACATCACACACAAAATGCACAGTGTATGTAAGTATCAGTCTGTGTAAGTAAATCATTTAACTAATAATAACCTGTCTTCTTTTCTAGACCTCCCTAATGCTCAGGGTCTTGCTGTGGACTGGGTTTCTAGAAACCTCTTCTGGACCAGCTATGATGCCAATAAGAAACAGATCAATGTTGCACGACTGGATGGATCCTTCAAAAACGCTGTGATCCACGGACTGGACAAGCCTCAATGTTTGGTGCTCCATCCCATCCTGGGGTTAGTCTTACACACACACCATCACGCTCATTTAGTTTATGAGACTCTTAGCCTCTTTATTCGCTCTTCCACCATTAGCTTCTCTTAGCTTGTTCTGTAGGTTATATTAGTGAGCAGATGTTGTGGCCATATGCTTTTGTCACTTAGTGTTACTAAAATTCTCTCAATGAGTGATCAGATCCAGCAAATCCAAATTGTGGCACAGCTTTTAAGGGTATAGTTGCATAACAGTAAAATTGTGTTGTTTTCTTGTCTTCATGTTGCTTCAAACCCATATTTTTTGGAGCACCTAAGGAGACATTTTGAAGATGTTTATATGCATATTGGAGCTGAAATCGTTAGTTGGCATTCATGGCAATTGCGTGGAAAGCGAGACCAAACTCTCAGAATTTGACCTTTTGTGGCGCACAGAACAAAGTCAATCAAGTCAAAGGGTTCGAATTAGGTTGTGAAATATGCATGTTGCTTTTTAAGCGTGGTTCACCGCGGTTCCTCGTGCCATCCGATTTGTTGCTGTGTGGCTGATGTAAACCAGATGTGGTTTTAAGTCTCTGTCTGCTTGTTTGTAGACGCACCGGTTTCTAATAAAAATAGTGAGCTTGTGCATGAACGCAATATACATGACTCCACTCGTTTTTACTTGGTGTTTTTTTCTTTTTTTTGTTGTATAAAAAAGTGTTTACTGGCAGTTGATCACAAGAGTTTTGGAAATAAAGGTGTTTTTTTTATTTTTCTTAGTAACATAGAAGTGTGTCATTTTCTTCAGGCCGCTAATCTCAAATGTTTTATTTACAGAAAGCTCTATTGGATCGATGGAGACAACATCAGTATGGCCAACATGGACGGCACCAACCGCACATTGCTCTTCTCCAATCAGAAGGTCCCAGTGGGTAAGCGACCTATCAGAATGCTCGATTCGCACATTTCATTTCCTAAACCTAAACAAGATGTCAGCAGCCACGTGCTACAGGAAGTAATGTCATGCTGGTTTTTACTCTTTCCTGTGGCAGGCCTGTCCATAGACTTTCACACGGAGCAGCTGTACTGGATTAGCTCAGGAAACAGCACCATTAGCCGCTGTAAGCTGGATGGATCTGGCCTGGAAGTCATTGAGGGTGTGAAGGGCAAACTCACCAAAGCTACAGCTCTTGCCATAATGGGTGAGGAACATCATCAACATGAAGTTCTGGAGCATATATTCAGAATCATAAAGCAGGTCATATGGGCAGTACTTTAGATTCTTGGAGTTAAATGTGGGACCTTGATGTTATGTGCAGGTGATAAACTCTGGTGGTCGGATCAGGGCACGGATCAGATCGGCACGTGTGATAAGAGTGATGGAGGCAACTGGAAGGTTCTGAGGAATAACACCTCACCCATGATGCATATGAAGATCTACAATGAGACGGTGCATCAGATAGGTGTGTTTGTTCTTGCTGTTGTATTGCTATATATTCCTATTAATAATTACAGGGTTCATACTTTGTTTTTTTGTGAGTATTAAACATTTTTAATATGTTTTTGTAGCTTAATTTGTAGAATGTTGCATTGACACGCAAAATCTTACTCTTAGAGAACACATACTGATAAATGTATACCTTAAATATACTGTAAGTTGCTTTGGATAAAAGTACATAATATAATGTAAAACTAGGATTAAAATGACCAATTTTCAATTGCAATTTTGCATTGCAATTGTTTTTTAATAAATTTGCATACTGAATAGGGTTGGTTTTTGCATAGATTTATCAATTTCTGTCTTTATGTTATGCAAATCTAGTTTAGTGGTTTAATGATAATAACTGTACACTGGTGGAGATGCCATATGATTGATACTGTTGTTTGAGGCTGTACTCTGTGTGTGATATCCAGGTACCAACCTCTGCAGTAAGAACAATGGTGACTGTTCCCAGCTCTGCCTGCCCACTTCACCAACTACAAGAGCCTGTATGTGTACAGCGGGATACAGCCTGAAGAGTGGCCAGCAGTCCTGCGAAGGCAAGATCTCATAAAAACACAAAAACATGCCTACATTGCCGATGCGTATATGACCACAATGATCATTTTCCAACATTGTGTCTGTTGCTCTTTTGAATGAAGGCATGGGTTCCTTCCTGCTGTATTCTGTCCATGAGGGCATCCGTGGCATTCCTCTGGATCCGTCGGATAAATCTGACGCCCTGGTACCGGTCTCCGGCACCTCTCTTGCTGTGGGCATTGACTTCCATGCTGGTGAGTCCACACAGGAATTGTACCACCATCATGAGAAGTTATTCTGCTTGAATGCAGAATTAAACAACTTAAAGCTACAATTTAAGTAGCTTTAACGCTTTACACTTTGCACCATTAAATTCAAATACTGAATTTAACTTCTGCCTTGTAGAAAACGACACTATCTACTGGGTTGACATGGGCCTGAGCACCATCAGCCGGGCCAAGAGAGACCAGACATGGCGAGAGGACATAGTGACCAATGGAATCGGGCGTGTGGAGGGCATCACCGTTGACTGGATCGCAGGTGCACAAATATGCAACATAATCACTCAGCTATTGCACAATCGTGTCGCATTCAGATCAACACTGTTGTTTTTGTGGTAATTAGGGAACATCTACTGGACGGATCAGGGCTTTGATGTGATTGAGGTGGCCAGACTCAACGGCTCTTTCCGTTATGTGGTCATCTCTCAGGGTCTGGACAAACCACGTGCCATTACTGTACATCCAGAGAGAGGGTGAGGACAGGATGCCCTTATGTTGAGTGCAGGTGTTAATGTGTGTTTGTTTTTTGCTGAGAAGCAACAGGCGGTGAGATGTTGCATGTGTTTGTGAAATGCAGAGATCTAATGTTATTTCATTTTTAGCCCCTCAGTCTTGTGCAGTAGTACCTTTTAATTAGGTTTGTGTGTGTGTGTGTGTGTGTGTGTCCCACAATTATAGTAATACCAGTACAGTTTGACCTTGTGGGGACATTTTTGGTCCCCATAAGGAAACCCTAAAATCACACAGAATAAGAAATAGTAGGAAGTTTTCAGTGATGGGTTGGTTTAGTGGTTGAGTTGTTGTAGGGGGATAGAATATACAGCTAGTACAGTATACAAAACATTACATCTATAGAGCGTCCCCATTAAACATGAAAACCCAATGTGTGTGTGTACAGGTATTTGTTCTGGACAGAATGGGGTCAGTATCCACGCATTGAAAGGTCCCGTCTGGACGGCTCGGAAAGAATTGTTCTGGTTAATGTCAGTATTAGCTGGCCCAATGGAATCTCCATCGACTACCAGGTTTGTACATAAACACTCTGCCAACTTGCCAAAGCAAGTTTAATATTTGTTTATACATACTGTATTAGCATAATTCAAATGCTAATCTGAGTGTATATGTAGTAAGACGTATTTGCAAGCATCATATTAGACACCTATGGAAAATATGGAGTACTAATGGTATATGATATACAGGCGGGGCTGCTGTATTGGTGTGACGCTCGCACAGACAAAATCGAGCGCATCAATCTGGAGACCGGAGGAAACCGTGAGCTGGTGCTGTCCAGTAACAACATGGACATGTTTGCAGTGTCTGTGTTTGAGGACTATATCTACTGGAGCGACAGGTGACAAAATGTTCATGTATCTTCTATGAGGTTTTTTATGTCTTACTGTAGAGGTCTAGCTGTACTTTCTGGGTATAGAAGATAGTAGCAATGATCTGTTTATCTTGACAGGACACATGCCAACGGCTCCATTAAGAGAGGCAACAAAGACAATGCCACAGACATGGTCTATCTGAGAACAGGCATCGGTGTGCAGCTCAAAGACATTAAAGTCTTCAACCGTGCCAGGCAGCAAGGTGTGTATCTTCTTAAACAAGCCATAATATAATGTATTAAACAAAGAATACAGACATTGTGTGTGGCTGGTTACAGTCAGATGTTGGGGTAGTGTGGCTTTAAACAGGCCCAGATAGATTCTACAGATATTTGTGTATTTCTGTGTGGTTTTAATCATGGCAAAAAGATGATTAAAGCTAGGAGTACTACAGTTTAAATGGTAACTTTAAACAAAAACAAACTAGACTTACATCTAATGGGATGCGAGATGTTTGGAGGACATGATGGATGTTGTAGTTCTGTGGTGAGCTGTTGTTTTCTGCATACAAAGATTCAGTGTGAGGCTGCTTATTACAACATATTACATCATATGTTTATAGGTACTAACGTCTGTAAAATCAACAATGGTGGATGCGAACAGTTGTGTCTGTACCGCGGTAACGGCAACCGTACCTGCGCCTGTGCGCACGGCATGCTGGCAGAAGACAGCCGCTCCTGCAGAGACTATGACGGCTACCTTCTGTACTCGGAGCGGACGATATTAAAAAGCATCCACCTGTCGGATGAAACCAACCTCAACGCCCCCATCAAACCGTTTGAAGACCCAGAGCACATGAAGAACGTGATCGCTCTCACCTTCGACTACAGGGGTGGAGGCGGGAAGGGAGCCAACCGGATCTTCTACAGCGACATCCACTTTGGAAACATTCAGCAGATCAGCGATGATGGCTCAGACCGCAAGACCATTGTAGAGAGTAAGTGTTCACACTTTCTGTAAAATCACTTCTGTTCACATTCAGTACAGATTGAAATTGGATTGACTCCGGTTTCAAAGGTTCTTACTGTATGTTGTATGTTCACAGCTGGTTTCAAATAACTACAGCTTTTATGATTAACGTTATTTTGAGATACTGTGTAATTGGCAGTGATAATGTGTGCAGTTATTTCCATGATAAATGTTTTCTTGTATCCTAGTTAAATGATAACGGAAGATGTAAATAATCATGTTCAATGTTATTGTTTTATTGGGGCTCTGCTCTGATTTTATTTTCAACAATTGCCAGTTGAGCACAGTTGTGGGGGTTTTAAATATTTTTTTAAATAATTTATTTGGCATAAACTCTTTTAGACCATTTCGTTTTGAAGCTACACTTTGTTTGTTTCTTATTTTTTGTTTGTATTCCATGGTAATAATTGTCATTTTTCCAGATGAGGTGACCAAGATTACATAATGTTCTACAAGTGTTCTTGGGTAATTCAGTGTGTTTATTTGTGGCAGAACAAATCAATGTTCCTGGTAATATGTCTAGTCTTCTGTGTTTTTATCTGACTAGTCCCATTATTGAGTTTGGATTTTTATAGTAGACGTATGTTTGAGGCTTTTGCCAGCTTCTCCGGGTCTTTATTTATCCACAAGCCTGGGAAGGGGTGTCCTGCTCCACTGGGTTAAAAGGTTGCACAATGGTTCTACCTGAAATGCATTTGCAATCTCCACAGCATATTCTTCCTAGAGCCAGAAGTTTTTTCCGGAATTTGTGGGACATGAAGGCATAGAGCACCGGATTGGCTATGACTGAAGAGCTAGCTAACAGCCGGGCCATGATGGTGAAGTCCGTATTTCCGTCGTGTGTCCCGCAGGCAAGCAGAAACATGACGATGTAGGATGGCAGCCAGCAAATGGTGAAGACCAACACCAACAGAGCGGTTGTTTGGGTCACCTGCCATTGATAGCGTTCCAACTGTGGAGCGGCACCTCTCAGCCACGTCTTCCGTAGGAATCTGTACAGTTTGCTGTACATGACGACAATGATAATCAGAGGCAGAGCAAAGCCAAACAAGAACAAAATGGAGCTGTAGAGAACCTGGCTGAGGTCTGACAAAAAGGCAAAGCAGTGGATGGGAGCAGATCTCACGGTGCGAAATGCAAACTGTGGGGCGGCTAGGGCAGCCGCTGGCACCCACGTTAGGATGGCAGAAAACCGCAGCCAGCGCTGCATTTTTGAACGATACGCCCAAGCGGGGTGAACCACGATGAGGTAACGGGTTACAGCTAATGCGGCTAAAGTCAGTACGCTTGCTGAGCTGCAGGCCACACCCAGGAAACTGATGGCTTTGCACAGGAACCTGCTGAAGGGCCAGTAGCCCAGTGCGATTGCAGCCGTGTGGAAGGGCAGGCAGAGCAGAAGCAGTAGATCTGCAACACTCAAGGCTAAAAGTAAAGTATCTGTTCCTTGAAATGCCCGGGATCTGTGTTTCTTCCTGTATCCAGTCAGGATGTAGATGACCAGGGAGTGGCCCACCAACCCAATCGCCATGACTAGTGTGTCCAGAATTGGAGCCAAAATCCGATGCAACTGCCATGGGAGATTTTGTGGACCATGGCTAATATTCATCATGTCCCCACCACCAGTCATCTACCAGTTCTAATCCTATTAGCGTACACTGAGAGATGTTGATAGTTCACTTATCATTTGACAGTGGTCACCATAGAAACAAGAACAGTGGAACAAATTCATGCCATCATGTGCCTCTGGCTAATAATTAGTCCTTCTTAAAGTTTATTGCTTCCTCATGTGGCAAGGCAGCATTAGAGCACTTGCAGAGAGATTATGAAAGTATCTGGAGAGCTTCTTCACAGCCTTCAGTGTTGTGAGGTACATCTACCTGAAAATGGTAAAATCAATGTTAGTTTTTTGTGGCCCTTCTGTCATTTTGAAATTCTTTTTTTAAGTGAGGTCTAGCCTTTGTGTTTGAGTTTTAAAATGTATTACAGTTTTAGGTTAAAAATCTAGTTTAAAACTTTTCTTAATCAAATTCTTGAAAATATGAATGAAAATATAAGGCTAAACATGTTATGTCTTGTGGTGCTAATGGTTGCGTTGCTTTCACTGAAGTAAACCAGATTACATTCTGAGGTCATGCTGGAATAACACAAGCAAGCCTTAGCTAAGCAAGTCTTAAATTTGTATCAGTAGTTCAACTTTTTCATTTAAACAAGCACTTTCATGCTTGTATAATTAAATAAACATTAATTAAACACTTTGTAAACATTTTACTCTAGTTGTCTTAGACATTTGAACTCAAACATATTGACTTCTACCTTATTCTTGAATCTGATATATAGACGCTTACCTTACAGGCATCCGAAATCCCTGATCACACAGTTGGCTCATATTGATTTTGTGAAACCAGGTGATTCAAAGTTTGATCTTCTGAACCCGTCAATGGCCACCACATTAAAATCAGTCGATGCTACTTGAAGCTGAGTGCTCATCACAAAGTTCCTTTAACAATCAGTTAAATCTCTTTCTCGTGCATTTAAATTATTCTTCAATCAAAGAGTGTCCTTCTGTAGTATTTTCAAAGCAGTGACATTTCTCCTCAGTCTGTTCTCATACCTGATTTCTGTTGTGAAAATAGTAGGTGGGACTTTATAATGAACTTCCCATTTTCCAGGTTCCACTATCTGGTCCAGTATGAGGTTAATTAGCAGGTTGGATACATGTATAATGACCTCTTTGTACATCATAGTGATAAGGTGTCTTTAATTGGCACCTGGTAACAGTTCATATCTTCTGTGTCGTTTGCCCTAAAGACTATCGTGTGGCGCAGGGCCATTATTGGTGTATTACCTTAAGTAAACAGCTTGGTTGAGTATCTGTGTTTTATGGAGAGTAATTGCTGTTGTAAAACAGTCATTGTTGGGAGGCAGGTGATTTTTAAGACTCTCAGTGATGTCATTAATTTAGCAGAGAGTGACTGTTATTCATTGGACACTCTAGGCTTTGGTTGTTTTATGTTGTTTTATCTGAATGCAGGTTCTTTAACCCAGCTAACATTTTAGGTTGTAAGAATGTTTCAGTAATGTTTCTATTAAGTAACAAAACATTGTAACAGCAAAATGTTTTTTTTAAAGGTTTAGGAACAGTCATAATTTCCAGCTTTTTAGACGTATTCATGTAATTGTTGGGTATAACATTAACGACTTAATGCCGTTTTTACATCATACAACATGTGATACTAAAACATTGTATTAATGTTACTGCCAGATGTTTTTGATGACTTTTAGGTTAGGTTTTAGACACCATTAGTGAACATTCTGAAAACGTTCCCTTTTAGCTGGGCAGCCATTGGAAGATATATCCGGTGAGATTACAGAGGTGTCTTGTATGCACAGTCACCCATCCATGAAATGACCAGATGACACTAAGCCACTTAACACATGCAGGCACCAGCATCAACACACACACACACGTGTCGGGGGATTAAACAGATCGCTGGCAAAGAATAAAGCATTTAAAAAGAGATATTTTGACACTTGAATGTGTTAATCATAGAACACATTCATGAAGCTTATACAGTTTAAAAGATTTAAAATTACTGCTGCCCCATTCTAGAAGATCTGACTTCAGAAGAAGTTAAGCTACAGAGAACCATTTAATAATAAAAATTACAGTAAATATAAATAAAATCCATAATTAATTAACAGAATCAATGCAAAATTAGCCATAGGGTCTCGTTGCATCCAAAACAAGAAGTCTGAGTTGGCAGCCATGTTTAATTATTTGGTTTTGTCTGTTTTTCTCTCTAGATGTGGGATCAGTAGAAGGTTTGGCCTATCACCGGGGTTGGGACACTCTTTACTGGACCAGCTACACCACCTCCACCATCACACGTCACACCGTGGACCAAAGTCGCTCTGGAGCTTTTGATAGAGATACAGTGGTCACCATGTCTGGAGATGACCACCCCAGAGCCTTTGTTCTGGATGAGTGTCAAGAGTATGAACCTTCTATCCAACCTTCTCTGATCTTCTCTGTTCTGATTATTAATCTATATACAAAATATATTAACCAATTGAAATATCCTACTAAAAATGTTGACTAAACATGGTCATGTTTGATCACGTTTTGCCTTCTCCACTAAACTTTGCATTGTACTCAGTGTGTATTGTTTTGATTTGAATTTCATCACTCTTGATTTAGTGTAAACAGGTCTGAACCGTTTCATCGCATCCATCTCTAAATTGCATCTGTTTGTGTTCTTTCCTTCAGCCTGATGTTCTGGACTAACTGGAATGAACAGTCTCCCAGCATCATGCGGGCGTCTCTTTCTGGAGCAAATGTTCTGGTGATTATCGGCAATAACATCCGCACTCCTAACGGTTTGGCCATAGACCACCGTGCTGAGAAACTGTACTTCTCTGATGCCACACTGGACAAGATTGAACGCTGCGAGTACGACGGCAGTCGGCGCTTTGTGAGTTCCTCTATATTTGTTGTATTTTCCCCGCAGAAAGTGAGAGTACTCTGCACTGGTTCAGTAGCCATTGCTTTACTTTGTTTGTAAAGCTAACACATAATGCTAAAAACATTAACCTGGAGTTCATAGTTGTTTTGGGAAAAGTTTCTGTCAAGTGAAGAAATAAAAATGTTTTTTGTGTGTATGTTTAGGTGGTTCTGAAGAATGAGCCAGTCCATCCCTTCGGTTTGGCTGTGTATGGTGATTATATTTTCTGGACGGACTGGGTGCGCAGAGCGGTGCTGAGAGCGGATAAATACGGGCGGGATATGAAAGTTCTTCGTGCTGACATTCCGCAGCAGCCAATGGGCATCATCGCTGTGGCCAAAGACACCAATAGCTGTGAGTTTTATAATTCTATTCATCCCTTATGAGAATTTATAAATTTTATTTATTACAATTTTATTTATTTATCTCTATGATTGGCCAATATTTTTCCACTTTTGTAAGTTTTAATGAATGCTTAAAAAATGTTATTGAGAATAATTAAGAATATTCAGAATGTGGATTACTTTTAAATCAGCAAAAAAAAAACATTGCAAATTTTACAATTGAAGACAAATCGCCCAACAACTAATATAATGTATATATTTGTTGCTGAAGGTGAGTTTTCACCATGCCTCACCAATAATGGAGGCTGTCAGGACCTGTGTCTGCTCACCTCAGAGGGACGAGTCAACTGCAGCTGCCGTGGAGAGCGCAAACTGCTGGGAGACAACACCTGCGTCGGTGAGAGACACTTATACCACTGGTGCACATAAAATGCGACATTGCAGATTGCAGAGTGGATTCTAATTCTAAATTCTTAGCATTGAATCTTAACGCATATCTCCCTCATGCAGCGGAGAACACAACCTGTAACAGCGTGGATGAGTTTGAATGTGGAAATGGCGACTGCATTGACTACAGCCTGACCTGCGACAGCCTCGCGCATTGCAAAGACAAGTCTGATGAGAAGCAATCCTACTGCGGTAAGAATGCGATAACCTGCATGTTAATATCAGTCAGTGCTTTGTGTTTGAAGAATCAATCTGATCTCTTTCACTGGTTGCAGCTAACCGCATGTGTAAGAAGGGCTACCGGCGCTGCATCAACGGCCGTTGTATCAAACACAGCTCCTGGTGCGACGGCACAGACGACTGCGGTGACAGTTCGGATGAGCTCCCCTGTAACAGTGAGTGATGCGGGCAACATGTTCCTGTATGTAAATCTGAAGTGTTTGACCCAACTGAGTGCTCATTGGTTGCATGTTCTGTCATCTCAGTGACTCTGTGTAGCGCTGCCGAGTTTCAATGCAAGGACGGATCCTGCATCACAAACTCCAGTCGCTGCAACCAGGTGGCGGACTGTGAGGATGCCAGCGACGAGATGAACTGTAGTAAGTAGTTGTGGGCCAATGGTTAGGGATCTGGGCTGGTAATTGTAAGGTTGCAGGTTTGAATCGTATTTAGGGTGATAATTTTTCTGTCCATCTTTTGTGTCTTAAAAACATTTGCACATGGTCTTAGCTCTCCATTCAGTAGTAAAGCATAAAGTAACCACGTGTCATTACCTCTGTTGTTCATCTAAAAAAATCTACTACTGTAAGTCACATGACCGTACTGTATGTGCCTCTCAAGGCCCCACCGACTGCTCCAGTTACTACCTGCTGGGAGTAAAGGGCATGACTTTTCAGAGGTGCGAGTTCACCACCCTCTGCTTCTCTCCCTCCTGGCGCTGTGATGGCTCCAATGACTGCGGAGATTTCTCTGATGAGAGAAACTGTCCAGGTCAGACAGACACATTTATGCCCATTCCGCACACATTCCTGCATTTGTACAGTGAATAAATCGTACAGCGAATAAATCGTCCATGCCTCACTTTCCATGCCACAGAAAAGAGGAAGCTGAAATGTCCGGTGAACTTCTTTGCGTGTCCCAGTGGTCGCTGTATTCCCATGAGCTGGACCTGTGATAAAGAGAACGACTGTGAAAACGGAGCAGATGAGCTTCACTGTGGTGAGTGAGGATTAGACCTGTTTAATATTTAGGATTTTGTTCAAAACAATTTACAGTGAATTCAAACTATACATTTGATCCTTAGGAATATAACCGTCAACCTTTTGTGTCTTATGTAGTCCGTCAATAATGAAGTGTTTGCGTGTGTTTGTCTGTCCAGATAAGTTCTGTGCACCGAATCAGTTTGAATGTTCAAACCATCGCTGCATTTCTAAATCGTGGGTGTGTGACGGGACTGATGACTGTGGGGATGGAACAGATGAAGACAGCAGATGTAGTAAGTCTTTGTTTATGTACAGAGCTGTAAGCGATTGGTTAGTATACCCAGCCCAACCATGTTGGCCCAATGGTGCGAGTCTAAGGTGGGGCAATCTGTTTGTGCAACCAATCAAACCTTGTTTTTGCAATTCTGCTTTAACTAAGACACTTTATCTTTGTCTTTTTCCACATAGCCTGTCTTTAATATAACAGACTGTGGAACTGTTTGTGTTATAAACGGTTGATACAGTCTCTACAAGTAAATAATGAAACATAATCTTTGTAACTCACCCAGAGGCTAGAACATGCAGTCCAGAGGCGTTCCAGTGTCCTGGATCCAACATCTGCATTTCCCAGCGCTGGAAGTGTGATGGGGATAAAGACTGTCCGGACGGGGCGGATGAGGGCATTAAGGCTGGCTGTGGTGAGTAATGAGCCCGATTCTCCCATGTTGGGAGTCGATTGGGTTTGGGTCACAGAACATTTGGAAACAACGTCCAGTTATTTCAGTTTGCTTCATATTAACTCACAATCTTTTCTTTTTCTCTCTAGCTTTGAACAGAACCTGTGATAACTCGGAGTTTCAGTGTCAGAATTTCCAATGTATTCCCAAACACTTCCTGTGTGACCATGACGTCGATTGCCGGGACGGTTCCGATGAGTCGCCAGAGTGCGGTAGGCATTGTTTGTTTTTTTTTAAGTTGTCACACAGACTGATACCTCAAGCTGATCGCTTGGCAACCGTCTTCACTGTAATAGAATATCCCACATGTGGGCCGCATGATTTCCGCTGTGCGAGCGGCCAGTGCCTGAAACAGAAGAACTGGGAATGTGACGGAGAGTTTGACTGTAGGGACCAATCAGATGAAGCCCCCAAGAACCCTCACTGCACAGACTCAGGTGAGTACAGAAGCCCAGAGGGGCAAAATGCTGTTATAAACCTCAGAATTACTATAATTATGTCTAGATAAAAAAGTGCAGGATTCTTTATTCATGTCCTCAGATTTATTCCAAAATATTTCTTGAATTTTCAACAAATTTTTAAACTTTATTTATTGCTACTCGGTATAAAACATGATTTTTGGCTAGCAAGGTGCATGTGGTATGAAATTAGACCACAAAGGGCACTTTAAATTGTTTTCCTATATTTCTACTTTTTTTCCTCCTTCCTTTCTTGTTGTCGCTAATTATTGTTTTACTTGCTCTGTAATATGACCTTATGTCAGAAAACCAGTGTTTAATTTCTACATCTGTTAGTTTATCGCTTTTTATCATTTTTAACCTAAATCTCCTGTGGTAATTATAATAAACAGCCGATTTTTCAGCTGTACTGACAGCTCTGTGCACTGATGTGTGAAATTGGAAAGTACATGTTATATTACAGCTGTATGGAAACAATAAAACCTGAGGTAATAAACAGACTGTTGTGGGTTCTGGATGTGTGCCAGGTACATAATGTAGTGTGTTAAAGGAGCTCAAAGCTGTTCAATTCACTGCTTCATTAGAGCCATGACATTACTTTTGCACCATTGACTTGAATGAGAGTGACTTTATAAATAATTGGTGAAGGTCGACCACTTACAGCATTGATTTTGCCTTAATTTTTGCATATAATACCAATATAGTACTACCAGTGTGTGAGTGAGTGTGTAAGTGTGTGAGTCTGTCTGTCTGTCTATCTATCTGCTATTGCTACTGTGTTTTAAAAAAAAAACATTTGTTTCCACAGAGAGGCGCTGTAACGACTCAGCCTTCCTGTGTACCAATGGAAAGTGTTTGAATGAGACACTGCTGTGTGATGGCAACAACGACTGTGGTGACGGCTCAGATGAGCACAACTGCTTCGTCGATGAATGTGCCACCAGCAAACTGAGCGGCTGCTCACAGCTCTGTGAGGATCTCAAGATCGGCTTCAAGGTCTGTGTATTAATAGCACATCCAACACGTATGTGAACTGTGTGACTGCATGCGTGTCAATGTGATGTGTCTCCTGCCCCCGCAGTGCCGTTGCAACCCGGGTTTCCGCCTGAAGCATGATGGGAAGACATGCGTGGATGTGGACGAGTGCACCACCACGTACCCCTGCTCCCAGCGCTGCATCAACACACACGGTAGCTTCCACTGTCTCTGCATCGATGGCTTCGTGCCCCGTCCTGATGATCCCACCAGTTGCAAATCCACATCTGGTAAGTCTCTTAACTTGTGCTTGTGCTAGTTTAGATTAGTGGGTATCAAAACTGAATGATTCTGAGTGAATTTTACATGCATTTTTAAAATCCATGTGATTACATTTCACTTAATTTTCATGTATGCATTTGGCAGACACTTATTTAAACTAACTTACAGTACATTCAACATTTACATTTGAGTACTTGAGTTGAGCTATTGAAACTGTATATAATTTAAGGTAAATGTCTATTTGTGCTAATAATGTTTCTTAAATTACAGAGGAGGAACCTTTCCTAATCTTTGCTAACCGTTACTACCTGCGAAAACTGAACTTGGATGGATCAAACTACACACTGATTAAACAGGTGAGGTGGATCCCATGACATCACAAGTTAGTCCATGTGAATTAACTTTGTCTGTTGTATATGCTAGTATACAAACATCAGATTGAGTTGTCTTACACAGATTTTTATCCAGTCATGTGGTCTCTAGAACCAACTAGCAAATCATGCCTAATGGCGTTGATGGTAACCAAAGCCTATTGGCTAGCAAAAAAAAGGGCTGGATTTCCTCAAAATATGTCCCGCCCCAACTTTCTTTTTCAAAAAGACACACGTCAACACAGGAGACTTTTCTTGATTCTATATCAAATTGACTGTATATAGTGCATTGAATTGTAACTATTTTAGTTGATGGTTTTGCTTGTGTGTAACAGGGGCTCAATAACGCAGTGGCTCTGGACTATCATTACGCAGAGCAGATGATCTACTGGACTGATGTGACCACACAGGGCAGCATGATTCGCCGCATGAACATCAACGGCAGTAACGTGCAGGTTTGAATCTTACATTTCGCATTTCCTGCAACAATTTTAACAATTGCAACAATTCTGCTGTATTGATTTTCAACCTCCATGTGATTGGCTGCTAAGCATGTGTGGTACTCTTTGATTGGCTGTCGGACAGGTGCTGCACAGAACTTCTCTGAGTAACCCTGACGGTCTGGCCGTGGATTGGGTTGGAGGAAACCTGTACTGGTGCGATAAGGGCAGAGACACGATTGAGGTGTCCAAGCTGAACGGAGCTTACAGAAGCGTGCTGGTCAACAGTGGCCTGAGGGAACCCAGAGCTGTGGCTGTAGATGTGAGAAATGGGTGAGAGTTAAATCAGTTAACTTTTAAATACTGCATGGGACAACTCTGTGTTCTTGGGCTTGGAGTTTGCCTTACTTGAATTCTTTGTTATCTTCAGGTATCTGTATTGGTCAGACTGGGGCGATGTTCCACATATCGGGCGTATCGGCATGGACGGCACAGACCGTCAAATCATCATTCAGGACAAGATCACGTGGCCCAATGGGCTGACGTTGGATTTCATTAATGACCGCATTTACTGGGCAGATGCACGAGAGGACTACATCGCTTTCGCCAGCCTGGACGGATCCAACAGGCACATCGGTGAGTGCACCAGGAAATGACATCACAGATGCTCAGTATGACATAACATTACAGTTGATCCGTTGTATCAATACAATTTATTAATCTTGTGGTTCTGATCTTTTCTTCATAGTCCTGAATCATGACATTCCTCACATCTTTGCCATGACCTTGTTTGAGGAATTCATCTACTGGACTGACTGGGAGACCAAATCCATCAACAGAGCTCACAAAACCCTGGGCACCAACAAGACCATGCTGATCAGCACCCTGCACAGACCAATGGACATCCACATCTACCATCCATCCAGACAACCTGAGGGTAAGAAGATCAGCATGTGCTGTAGCATGAATGTTTCTTTAGCATTTATCTGTTGCTAAGCGTTGTCTTTGATCGCAGTGTCAGGTCACCCATGTCAGGAGGATAATGGAGGCTGCAGTAACCTGTGTCTGCTCTCACCTGGAGGAGGCTACAAGTGCGCCTGTCCCACCAACTTCTACCTGGCTGCTGATGGAAAACAGTGTCTGTCCAACTGTACCGCCAGCCAGGTGTGTGAATATGTGTTTGTGTGAGGTGGTGTAGTCTAGTGTGGTCCTTCTCATCCAGGGCCAGGGACCATTTTAAGGGTCCTCAGCAAACAAAGGAGGCCTCAAGATGACTTCAAGTACCAATTTGAGCTTCCATCCTTTTATAACACGTCTTTAGTTATGCCAACGCTACAATATTTTATTGAGTAAAAATTAGTTTTGAGCAATGTTGGGACCTTCAAGTCAAGAAGCTCCACTGTCTGGTTTAAAAAAACTGAACTTGCGCTTGATTGGTTACGTGAGAGTCATCCTAACTCTGTTTTTATCCTAACTCTCTTTCTCTGCAGTTTGTCTGTAAGAATGATAAGTGCATTCCCTTCTGGTGGAAGTGTGATACTGAGGATGACTGTGGAGATCGTTCAGATGAACCTGCTGACTGTCGTGAGTATCAGATCTTTGGAGAAGGTGCACCACACGCTTTCCAGTGAATATCCTTACGTTTCATTTTCTTGGCTTCCAGCTGAGTTTAAATGCAGACCCGGCCAGTTCCAGTGCGGCACGGGTCTCTGCACAAACCCGGCTTACATCTGTGATGGAGACAACGACTGCCAGGACAACTCTGATGAGGCCAACTGTGGTATGATGTCTAAAATTTGTCCACAAATAATGACACAAATTGTCATCATGATTTCCCAGTCACAAAACTCTTCAAGATGATGTCATGCTAAATACCAAATGTTTTTTTTTGAACAAAAACATTGTTAGCGAGAAACAAAGCACTTCAAGATATCAATAAATTAGGAAAAAAATTGATTAAAATAATTATGGTAGGTAAAATATCACGTACTTGAGTTTTGTGGAAATTGACTAATTTTAAAGGACGTTTTCTTTTAAAACAAAAGAAATTAACGCTGTTTATTTCTTCCCTCAGATATCCACGTTTGTCTACCCAGTCAGTTTAAGTGTTCCCACCCCAGTCGCTGTATCCCTGCGATCCTGCGCTGTAACGGTCAGAGCAACTGCGGCCAAGCAGAAGATGAGAAGGACTGTCGTGAGTATCTGTTTCTGTGCTTCAATCTGTGAAGGTTCTGCTCTTGACTCAAGTCTGCGTTCTGATTGGCTGTTGTGTTGGTGTGTTGTAGCCGAGGTGACCTGCGCTCCCAACCAGTTCCAGTGTGCCATCACTAAACGCTGCATACCGCGTGTCTGGGTGTGTGATAGAGACTACGACTGTGTCGATGGCTCTGACGAACCGGCCAACTGCAGTAAGAACCAGCGTGAAACTTCTTTTATCAACTGTGTTAAAATTCTGTAACTGAATTATTTTCACACATTGATATTTGCTCACTAATGATAATAAGTAATGTGAGTGTGTGTTTAAAGAAATGGCTGTGTACTTGTCTATTTAAACTCCTGCTGTCCCCACAGCTCAGATGAAGTGTGGCGTGGACGAGTTTCGCTGTAAGGACTCTGGCCGCTGCATCCCGTCTCGCTGGACATGCGACGGAGAGGACGACTGCGGCGACGCCTCAGATGAACCCAAAGAGGAGTGCGGTATGACACCTTGTTGCTTTATTTAGACTAGAGTCTTATCATCTTGTGAAAGCACGATTGAGTTCCTCTTTATTTCTCCGCTAGATGAGAGAACGTGTGAGCCGTACCAGTTCCGCTGTAAGAACAACCGCTGTGTTCCTGGTCGCTGGCAGTGTGACTATGACAACGACTGTGGAGATAATTCAGATGAAGAGAAGTGTGGTAGGTACCTTCACGATTATGCAGAAGCCAATCAACAGACTGAATCCGGTTGTTGTTTTATTATTTGTGATCATGTGTCTGTGAAAGGCATTGTGAGTAATTGCATTGTCTTATGTCATGGTTCACTCACATTGCTCACTGCTGCATCTCACTTCATGTTGTCTTTATTCTTCATTTCACACTGACCCATTGGCCGGGCTCAGAGGTAGGTGGCTCCTCCCTCCAAACCACCTCTCCCATCCTCCCCTCTCCTCTTCTCATCCTCTTCGCCTTGTGTTTACATTTGAGTTTGCAGTAGTGGCCATTTGCAGCTACTGCCCCCTAGTGGTGACATGGTGGAGTTCCTATAAATTCCTTTCCTGTTCAATATGCTGTTAGCAGTAAACGTGTGGTTATGTTTTCATATTTTGATTTGGTTTTATTGTTTCCAAGATAAAGGTGTCTGTAATAGTTTGCAAAGCTTTTAGACAAGGTTGGCAAGTCATGAAAATTAGAATAATCCTAGAGTCATGAAAACTACTTTTTTGTAGTTATGTAATTTAAAAATAAATATTTCTTTGGCTGAAATTTGTATATACACCATTTTTTTGTTTAGTAATTACAAATGACTGTTAAAGTCGTGAAGTCCTGTGATCTTTAGGTGTGGGGAACATAAAAAATGTGTGGGGAACATAAAAAAAAATGCAACCCTTTGTCTTCAAATGTAACCCTTTGTTTCCTTCTATGATGTCACCTTCTGTCATTGATGTCATCTTTATTGTGCTCTGCGCTGTCATTTATGCCTCTTTCTCTTTCTCTCTCTCTCTCTCTCTCTCTCTCTGTCTCTCTCGCTCGCTCAGTGCCGCGGCAGTGCTCAGAGAGCGAGTTCGCCTGCACTAACGGACGTTGTATTGCTGGAAGGTGGAAGTGTGATGGAGACCATGATTGTTCAGATGGATCTGATGAGGTACTTCAGTTGGAGTGAATCTGCTCCATCTGTTATGAGTACAGTCATAATAGTCTAATCTAATCAACAGCTTAATCAAAGCTTAAAGCAATAGTTTAACTGTGTTATTTTCATACTTTTGTGAACCACAAAAGGAGATCTTGTGCAATTTATTCAGTTTCAGCCCCTGTTGCTCAGATAGCTATTGCATGTTTACATGTTAAAAGCAGCATGTACATTAAGTGCACAACCTTTTAGCACTTTAAAACTTGGCAGCAAAAATCATTAACTTACATTGTATAGAATTAAGCAGTTATATGTTAGCATAACTATGCATTATAGTATAGCATATGCACATTACTGTAACCGTGTGTGTGTGTTTGTTAGCATGGCTGTGATCTGAAGTGTGACGAGGATCAGTTCCAGTGTAAGAACGGTCACTGCATTCCGCTGCGCTGGCGCTGTGATGCCGATGCCGACTGCATTGATGGCAGCGATGAGGAAAGTTGTGATGTTTCTGGTAAGTTTGAATGTTTCATTGTCTTTATTAAATACCTGTCGTGCAGTTGTACATTTACAGAAACTGGTGCACACACGTCACCTTTGAAAATTAAAATGCTAGCAGTAAAAGCGTGACTGTAATGATAATCTCTACTCTTCCTCTCCTCTGTTTCTCATGTCTCAGTGGCACGACACTGCCCCCATGATGAGTTTCAGTGTAATAACACCCTGTGTAAGCCTCTGTCCTGGAAGTGTGACGGAGAAGATGACTGTGGAGATAACTCGGATGAGAACCCTGAAGACTGCAGTAAGAACACACAGCTATTCTTCAGTTGTGCTAGATGTGTAATACAGGAACTCTTAAAGGTTCTCTGTGGAAAAAACTGCATTTGGGCCTTGGGAACATGCGACTTGAAAATGTTCCTTGTGCTTGACTAGGACCAGCTATATGTTGAATTTATGTAACTCTTACTTCCTGTAATCCAGGAAACTTCCAGTGTCCACCTACCAGAAGCTTCCGTTGTCTAAATAGCCGCGTGTGTCTCTGGAGAGGAAAGCGCTGTGATGGTGTAGACAACTGTGGTGATAATTCAGACGAGATTGACTGTGGTAAGTTTCCCGCTCTAACTGGCTTCAATGATTTTGTTTAACACTCAAAGACACACAGTTATTTTCATGACTTGTGTGACATCATCAAACAGGCGACAACACATCTACATGTGATAAAGACCAGTTCCAGTGCAGCAATGGCAAATGCATCAGCTCCAACCTGCGCTGCAACTTCTTCAATGACTGCGAGGATTACGGCTCGGATGAGATCGGCTGCAAGACAGGTGAGATACTGGCAGCTGTACTTGTACAATAAGATGCTTCCCAGGATCATGGAGAACCTGGAAATGCTATGGAATTTTGGAATTGCAAGCCTGGGAAAGCTGGAACCTAACTGTGTGTGTGTGTGTGTGTGTGTGTGTGCGCAGACACTGTACTAAATGACTGCAAGAGTAATAAGTCTCTCTGTGGGGATGGTGATGAAGCTCACTGTGTTGTCAATGGCACTGACACCTTCTGCTCCTGCAAGCCAGGATTCCAGAGTGTGGGACACAACACCTGTGAAGGTACAACACACACAATCTGCCATCCTTAAAGAGATCCTTTGATATTAAGAGGTTGTTGTTTTACATGAAAAAGTTAATTACTGGAAGAGCATGGCACTTGCAACCACAAGGTGATGGGTTCGATTCTCAGGGAATGAAAGTTGTGTTATTACATATAAACTGAATGTACTGAAAGTATTCAATGACTGTCATCTCGTTTCAGATAAGAATGAGTGCAAGCAGTTTGGCGTTTGTTCTCATATCTGCAACAACACCAAAGGCTCCTACAAGTGCAGTTGCCACAAATACTTCACCAAGATCAACCACACTTGCAAAGCTGACAGTACGTGCTGTTTTTAAACCCTCCTTAAATCACATTTCTCAGGCAGGGCTGGTCCATAACAAACCTGTCTCTTATGTAAAGTCATAAACTCTTTCCGTAAATGTTTGTTCTGCAGGTCTAAACATTAACAAGCAGGTGCTTTACATCGCCGACGACAACGAGATCCGAAGTCTGAACCCTGGAATGCCGAACTGGCTTTATGAGCAGACATTCCAGGGAGATGCCAACGTACGGATCGACGCCATGGATCTGCACGTCAAAACCAACCGCATTTTCTGGACCAATTGGCACACGTCCAACATCTCCTGCTTCCAGCTTCCATCCTCATCATCTGGTCCCACCTCAAACTCTCACCGCAACAAAAGACAAAGCGAGGGCGGAGTCACCAACCTGGATGTGAGTGGAGAACTTTATTCCTATATTTGTATATAACTATATTGTTACTGTAGTTATTATTGTAGTAATATATGTTACAGTAAATGCTGTTAATATTGGTTTGTTTTTAGTTTTATTGATTGTAGTTTTATTAATATTTTGAATTAGCTTTTTTAACTTTTTGTTTTGTCATGTTGTTATTATTTTTTATTTTAATATTACATTAAATTGATTTATTTTTATGTCAGTTTTAGGTTACATTTATTAATTTAATTTGAGTGCTTTTCCATGTTGCCTCCCCAGATTCCGGGTTTGAAAATGCCGCGTGGAATTGCTGTGGACTGGGTGGCCGGAAACCTCTACTGGACAGACTCGGGTCGTGATGTAATCGAGGTGGCTCAGATTTCAGGCCAGCACAGGAAGACACTGATCTCTGGCATGATTGACGAGCCGTACGCTATAGTAGTGGATCCTCAGAGAGGGTACGAGACATTACAGCATTAGTTAAATATGAGGAAAAACAAAGTGGATTGGACCCACCACCATAACATTCTCTTAACCAATCAGCTGTAGAGGGTGGGGCTTACCAGCTGTTAGTCGTTGCCTGTGTTGCATAACATGTTATTTTGAGAGGAAAGTAACATATTTTTGGTTGGGTATTGTTTTTGAAATATCCACAGTGTTTTTCAGAAATTGCTTTAAATGAAACAGCTGAAATTGAGTAACTTCAGATTAATGTTTTAATTAATGTATTTCATCTAAAGCTGCTGTGTGGATCATTTCATGTTTTGTTAATAATAAGTAATTGCTTTATCTTACAGAACCATGTACTGGACCGACTGGGGGAATCACCCAAAGATTGAGACAGCAGCAATGGACGGAACTCTGAGACAAACTCTGGTCCAGGAGAACATTCAGTGGCCTACAGGTGTGACACGTCCTCTTACCATTAAACTCTAGCAGTCTTCTGTTTATACAAGATGTCTCTCAGCTCATTGTATTAAATGAGGTGTTAACGCATGCGTGTGGTCTGATGCAGGTCTGGCAGTGGACTACTTCAATGAACGTCTGTACTGGGCTGATGTCAAGCTCTCTGTGATTGGCAGTGTGCGACTGGATGGGTCCGACCCGGTTGTGGCTGTTTCCAACTTAAAAAACAGTTCAGTGGTGTTTCCTTCTTATCTTATAAACATTATGCGTTGATTCAAGATGCCCCGCTGCCCTGTTTTGACATAGATCTAGATAAACGCTTCCAGTCATGTGTACTCTGGTAAAACGTGGTGTTTTCTTCTTCAGATCTTCTCCACCCCTTCAGCATTGATATATTTGAGGATTACATTTATGGTGTCACCTACACCAACAACTTGGTGTTCCGGGTTAACAAATTTGGTAAAGGTCCAGCAGAGAACCTGACAACAGGCATCAACCACGCCACGGACATAGTTCTCTACCACCGCTACAAACAGCCTGAGAGTAAGTGTGTGTGTGAGAGTGTGTGTGAGAGAGAGTGTGTTTGTTTGAGAGAGGGAGAGAGAGAGAGAGAGTGTGTGTGTGTGTGTGTGTGAGAGAGAGAGAGTGTGTGKGAGAGAGTGTGTGTGAGTGTGGTGGGATGGGATGACATTTTGCAAGGTAAATAAAAAAGCATGTCTTTCCCTGGTCTAATCGGGATGTGTTGTTTACAGTGACCAACCCATGTGACAGGAAGAAGTGTGAGTGGTTGTGTCTGCTCAGTCCCAGCGGCCCGGTCTGCATCTGCCCTAATGACCACATCCCCGACAACGGCACCTGTACGGAGGTGACACCAGCGACCCAGTCCCCCTTCAGTAAGACCCAGCTGCTTTTACATCATTTATCATTTGAAGTGAATGTGAAGTGAATGTCATTTTTAATCCTCGCTATCGTTTCTGTAGCTCCTACCTGTAACATACAGTGTCAGAATGGAGGCACCTGTGAGCTGAACTCATGGAATCAGCCCAAGTGTCGCTGTCCCACCAGTTACAGTGGAGAACGCTGTGAGATCAACCAGTGCAGAGATTACTGTCAGAACGGTGGAACCTGCTCACCATCTCACCGCACAGGTACAGACACACAAACTAGCTGCTCCTTAACTCCTATACATGAAGTAACGTATGTAATACATGCAAGTATTACTCATCCGTTTTGTCTAGCGTTGCTTTGGTTTAAAAACCATGGGTGTGTTCACACTTCTCTTGATTCTTTGGATTTAGACCAAAAAAGAACAAATGTATCTTAATCCTGTTTCACTTAGTGTTCACACTGGTATTTTTATCACTGAAACTAATTCTGAATAGATAAGGATGAGGTATTTGTGTACGATTGGTGTTATTTTTGCATGCTAGAAACTCATAAAATGTGCTTTTATTTGTTGGACACCAAGAATAGCAGTGTTGACACTTAAAAATATCGAACCAAGTGTGAACACCCCCTAAAATCCACATGGATTTCCTCTCTGCATTTTAGCCAGATTACTACACATTTATCTCTGTAGCTGTGTACAGTTAGCAATGCTGCCTGTCTGTTCTCTCTTCTCAGGTGCTCCTACCTGCCGCTGTCAAACTGGTTTCACCGGGTCCAGATGTGAACGACACACCTGTCAGAATTACTGCCAGAACGGGGGCAGCTGCTTCGTCAGTCAGGGCAACCAGCCCACCTGTCGTTGCCCGGGGGGTTTTCTTGGTGACCAGTGCCAGTACAGTAAGTTTGACTCACCATATACATATGACTTGAATGCATTGCTAAGTATGACGCTAACAGCATGTCTTTGTGCTTCACAGGTGAATGTAAGGACTTCTGTAAGCATGGAGGTGTGTGTATGCAGATGGTAAACGGCACCAAACTTTGCCGCTGTCCCAACACGTACTTCGGTGCTCAGTGTGAGCTGAACATGTGCGAGTACTGCGGCGAGGGCACATGCGAACCCCTGCGCAATGGAGGAGTTACGTGTCGGTACGTAACGGCACATTTGACTGTTCAGAACTGAATGTGGATTCATATATTGGTATAACTTTAATAAGCAGCAATGTGGATCTGAGAGGATTTGTAGTTATTGTTGATATTCTGTTTGCAGGTGTGCTGATAACGCGCAGAGGTCTTCATGTTACTCCTGTGAGGATTTCTGTACTGAGGGCCAGTGCTCGATAGATCCTCATACTCTGCTGCCACAGTGCAGGTAAAATACACACATGTTCCCTGTAATAAGACTGATATTAAACTGTGTCTAAGGATCATTATGAATCAAAAGTTCCAGCCAACTTTAAAATTTTGATAATTCAAAGAAAAATGTAACAATTGAGGGCATGGCTTGTTTTTCCACTTGGAATTGATTGGTTATTGAAAAGTAAGCATTTCCAAGCTTACAACAGACTGAACATTAAAGGGGAGACTAGTAAACTAAGACTAGTGTATTTGATTTCATTAAAGTCTATGTTCTGTTGTATAGATGCCATGCTGGCTGGGAAGGTTTTCGCTGTATGATAAGAGTCGCCCCGAGTGAAAACTCAAACTCTGGAAGTAAGTGCCAGCATATGTTTATCTTTGTGTCTCCATCTCTCTCTTACTCGTTTGCATCCTAAATCGTTCCTGTCTCTTCTTCGTCTGCAGATACGTCATCTGTGGTCATTCCCGTTCTGCTGCTGCTCTTACTGGCGCTGTTGGTGGTTGGCGCCATCTTGTGGTACAAGAAGAGAATGCGCGGGTAAGTGCATCAGCCTGTAGTGACGAGACTTAATGGCTCAATTGCATTACTCTAGATAGACCAGATTTGAGCATTGAACCCCTGTCATTTCCTCCATTTTTCTTTATATCAGTAGGGGTCTTCAACCTTTTCCAGGCCAAAGACCCCTTAGTGAATAAATGGTGGAATATTGTGTTTATAGTTTATAGTTAGTTTTGGTACTTGCAATGCAACTCTAACTTATAATAATAAGCGTTTATAAAATAAGTAATCCACTTAAATATGACTGTTTCTGATTTTTTTTTATATATTTTAATGCCGGAAGATAAATGAAACTTGTAAAGTTAAAAAACACTTTGCTTGAAGTTTATGGAACAATTACTTTCCACACTCTAAAGAATGTCGCATCAATAAATGTAGCATCAAATGACAGATTCTCCTTGGTATCAAAGAAGAAATTGAATGAAATGTGTGTAACTGGAAGACAGACTTCCTTCCGTACCACACAGACCTCCTAGAGGCCTCGGACCCCCATTGAAGACCCCTGCTTTAGAACTACTTCACATCCACCTTTTTCTCTTTCTTTCTCTCTCTTTCTCTGGGTGGTAAAACTGCATCTTTCTGTCTCTCAGGTCTTTGAGGCAGGGCAAGCCCAGCTCCAGATGTTCGCGGTAACTGTCTTTTTAACAGCAGGGTCCCATTCCAGTCCATCATCTCC
>JBAJNP010000196.1:0-39175 GCA_036877545.1 Yasuhikotakia modesta | reverse complement strand
CCCTCCCTCTCTCTCCTGCCTGTTCCTGTGCTGTTGCTGTCGTTGTTTATACCAGTTTCAACACAGGGATCTATTGACCGACAGCTAAAATAGATCAACCAGCGTAGATGATGCAGCGCTGGGCTGCGTTCTGTTCCTCTCACACACCCCCCCTTCTCCACTCCATCTCGTAGACGTGTGCCGTTTCTATCCGTCTGTCCGTGAGAGCAGTGTCGCTGTGCTTTAAAGTGTTTGGCTCCAGTGGACCATGTCTTGTGGATATCCAGCTTTCTCTAAGACCCTGCAGAGTTTTCACTCTGGCTGCCAGGTCTCCACCTGAAAGCAAATGGATGGTTCCCCAAAGTGTCATGGCTCCTCGTTTACATGTGTGTGTTGTATATAGGCAGGAGAGACCCTGGTGGATGTTAGCTGTGTCTCTGTGTTTGTGACTTGCTTGAAGATGCCTGTGCCATGGCTCAGCCTGCAGAGGTGTGTTGTAAGGAGACTCAGGTGAAGATGGCTTAACATCTCACTGGTGTTTGTTTGTGTCCGCAGTGCGAAGGGTTTCCAGCACCAGAGGATGACCAACGGGGCCATGAATGTTGAGATTGGGAACCCGGCGTACAAGATTTATGAAGGAGAACCTGATGATGACGCAGGGGAGCTGCTAGACTCTGAATTCACTCTGGATCCTGATAAGGTGACACTCAGAACCCGTTTACATCTGATATTGAATACATTGCAGTTAGAATAATACTTTCAGTCCAGTACAAGTTAATCTTTATCAATGACATAAAAAGTAATGTAGCTTTGTTTTAAGTTTATTTGGGTGGGGGCAAACATTTTGGTCACTTACAATGGAAGCACCCATCCAGGGACCTGTAGCTCCAACCCTAATCAAACACATCTGAACCAGCTTATCATGGTCCTACTAGGCTTAGTTTAGAAATGTCCAGGCTGGAGTGTAAAGTAAGAGCTAAACTCTGTAGGACACTAGCCCTTCTGTAGTAGAATTGGCCATCATTAATGTACAGTTTTGTCTAATCTTGTCATTGATTCTCCCACAGCCCACAAACTTCACCAACCCCGTATACGCCACACTTTACATGGGTGCCCACAACAGCCGCAACTCTCTGGCCAGCACAGATGAGAAGAAGGAGCTGCTGTCTGCAGGGGACGAGGACATGAGCGACCCGCTGGCGTAGAGCCGCCGGAGGCCACGCCCACAAGCAGACCCTTATGCCTTTACACATCAGAGGAGAAGCAAGATGAGAGCAGGAACACTGTACAAAATGTAAAAAAGAAAAGAAACGAAAAAAAATGAAGGACAATTTTTGTATGTGATTGCAGTATTATATTTTATTCTTCGAGAAATCCTGGTCAACAATGAAAAGCATTTTCTACACATATATTTTCTTTCTTTTCTCGAGAATTTACTTCAAACTTGCGCTTACCTTGTGTCTCACACCTCCCCCGATTTAGCCACTACCTCTGTGCTCCACCAGTTGCCAACAACAATTTGGGAAATTTTCTTTTTTTGGGTTCGGTTTTAAGTTTATTTTTGTATGAATTGTATAGAGATCAATGATGTTTCTTTTGGGAAAAGCAAAATTGCCAAGTGTTTGTTGTAATAAGGGAGGGAGGGACATGGCAGCCTGAATGATGCTGATGCTGGTTCAGTCTTTGTGTTTTTCGTTCTGGCTGAGAAATAACGAATAATAACGTGCCGCAGGAGGTGTGTGTGTGTTTGACACGCAAGATGAGTCAGCATCGCTTTTACTTCTATAATCTCAGAGAACAACGCTTACAATGATTGTCTTACGCCTTGCACAGATTGATTTTATATATATTTACGTATATAATTAACAAAGTGTCTTGACGAATATACCCAGGAATACAAGCGGACACCCTTACAAATAGCAGTATATAACTGTCTTTGTTTTAGCTTTCGTTGTTTTTAATGGATGGAAAGGTGCAAAACGCGACACCATGACGTCTCTGGTGAATTGACGATGATCAAACGAATGAAAGACAAACGAGTGAATGATTTTAAACGGATGGTAAACATGAGAGAACATTCCAGAACTGTTTCCAGGGTGTGTATCAGTGGCCTTGGTGTGTATGTAAGCAATCGCGTGTCGGAGAACGATGCGTCCGAAGGAGTGAGTGAATGCTGTCGGTGTGGGATAGATTGACGTAGAACAGGCCTCGTGTGACTCCTTGTCTTCCAGGAGGCTGGAAAGTCTGCTCTGGTGTGGCTTCAAGAAATGTTCCATACCACTTCAGTGGGAGCCGTACGTCACTTTTAGTTTGAGTAGTTTTGTGTCTTATGGACTTTTTATGCTAAAAGTAAGTGCTTACCTGTGAGGCTCACCTGGATCCAGTAATAAACTCACTGCCTTGCTGCTATTATTTCCATTTTCATCTGCCTGATCTTTAGAGAGACTCAGCTGAGTTTCCACTGCTTCTAATGGAGGTAACCTACCATAGATTGGTGTGCCATAGGCTAATGCATGGATCCAACAACACACAAGTGATACGTGTTAACAGTATTCATCTGAGCATCTGGACTTAACGTTAATCGTCTGCTCTGTTTACGATCAAATGTAATTTAGCTCGGCCAATTGTACGTTTGTTGTTTTTTGTTTGCTTTCGTTTTATGCCGTCACAGATGACTAGTTTCACACAACCCTACAACAGTTTCTGTAGTTTTGTTGGTTAATTTTGTTTTTATTATTTTTTATATACAAAAATAATTAAACTGCTTTTTATAGTAGAAATGCATGGTGGCTCAGCCTTTCTTTTGGAGAGACAGAGTGATGTTTGTTTTTCATTTACAGCTGGAGAACGTCATCAGACAATAACATACATTATGAAATAAAATGTGTACAGAAAAATGCAAGTGGTTTCTGGGTTGGTGCTCTGCGAAATGTTACAACTGTTGCCATGTTTTATTTACACAATGATAATGACTACAGACTACACACACATTTCTTTCTGAAAGTTTTAAAGACAAAGTTGAGTCGCAAATATTACTTTATTTTTCAATGACATGTTTTTGACATGCTTTACAAAGACAACTTCCACTTCGAAAGAATATACAGGAAACAGCTGCATTCATTGGTCCATATCAACCAAAAAATTTCTACACTTTGGTACATTCATTTTAAGTTGTGCTTTTCCTTCCAATTGGGTTAATTTAGTATATGCTAAAATTCAGATGTTACAAGAACAATTTGAACTTTTATCATTAGTGTTGCATCTGTTTTTGATCACTTTTCTTGAATCACAGTAACATAACATCTTCCCTTTAACAGACACTTGAGGCTTAATTCACTGGTTGGACATTGGTTGGTATTTAATGATAGTGCAATGAAAATAACTGTTTGACTAGGGACACATTGTATTGTGGCAACATTATCAAAATATAAAGAATAGATATTGGCTTAACATGCATGGATTCTTTTTTTTAAAAAAAATCATTATGGATGTCCTTCATTTTTAAACTCTTACGCAGCTAGTTTAGATGATGGCCATTTTTAGAGTGTTTTTTTTTAAAAAGAAACTATTTTTAAGGCAGATTAAAATGCATTTATATACATAAACAAAATCTGTATTTCTGCAGTGTGGAAGAATGGACCAAAAGATTATTCTTAAAGCAATATGTACAGTGTATTCTGTTACATGCATGGCGAATGCTGGCAGTTTAACAATTACAGTCCTTTAAAAGACCCCATGTACTCATCTGATCAGCTGTGGTTCCTGTGTTGATGTTTTTTTAGTCAACGTAGACATTTGGCAGAAAACCATATTAAAAGCCTTGTTTCCATATAAAAATGGTGGTTTTCTAATAAGTTGAAGATGGTATTAAGGGGCGGGACATTCTCATTCTATAGAGCATTTGATTGGACAGTGTAGTGCTCGGAGTCATAAACACCTTTGGTTCATTTTTCTGGAAAAAACTGTCCAAGGAAAAGCATATGCCGCTAAAAGTTCATTTTGTAAAAATTTCAGAACAGATGGCTTAAAATCAACAAAACTCCAGTTGTGATGTCATGAGGTCTTCAAAGGGCTGGATGAGGACAGAGGCACCAATACGACACAAGGCACATGGTCAGTTAAACGGAGAACTCATTCAAGCCCCTTCATTAAAGCTACAATGCATTTGTCCAATAATTGTGTATTATATTTACATGAAGTACTGAAATGTTACAACATAACAATAAACAAAAAGTATAAACTTAGATATGTCAATATTGGCTATAGAAATATAATACTGACTTAACAGAAAGGCACTTTTTGTAACCATATTACTGGTCTAGGTTAACATACTGGGAACAGACCTGCTCCAGAAAAAACAGGATTAACAAAATGTTGAGTTCATAGTTTATAAAGAACTGTACAAATGGGCTCTGGAGAGGAAGTCAGTGTCAAAATCTGACTTCTTTTCTAACCCACTATCAGAAAGTCAAAATGATTAGATTGCACAACATAAGGAAATCCATTTTAACCGTCATCCCATTGGCAGGCTCTATATGGTCAACAGAGTGATGTTACTGCCCCCCGGGTCTCTTTGCAACAAAAGCACGGCCTCTCCACTTTGCACAGGGAATCTCTTTTTTTCCTGTGTGAACACGAGTTTGCACCGGCACTCCTCAGGATTTGCGTGTGCGAGCATTCACAAGGACAGGGTGGTAGCCCTGAACGTCTGCGCTTTTATGGCTTTGTTGAGAGAGCCTCCAGTGCAGGATCCAAAAAGGATTTCCATAAATAAATAATAACTTCCCCACCCCTTAAAATAAAAGACATTGGTTTGGTCCCGCACGTCCCTCAGTCACCGGATTGCAGGAAGATACCATTGCAGAAGAAAGCGGGGAGGGTAGCAGTGGGTGAGTGAGGGATCTTTAGGGTCGCTTCCACCCATTCCGGATCACCGCGTCAGCTCGCAGGAAGGGCTGGCTTCGGAGATCTGTGAGTGGGGAAGGGAGAGAGCTAGCGTTAGATCAGGGAACGCTCGGGTTAACAGGGGTCATTCTCAGATTTTGAGCTGGCTGCACATATAGTTGCATGTTCTGATTGGCTACAAAGATGTGTGAGAACCAATGATGTTAAACAAACATTATTGGTTCTCGAATCTTGTGACCAATCACAACTTTGATGTACTTTTTCTTTAAGTTCAAAATTTAAGGTAATTTCCAATGACCCTTATAACAAAACAGACCAGTAATTAAACACCATTAAACACTGTACAGAAAACCCATAAGACATTTAAATATGTTTGATGTGACAGATACAATGTTCAGCAAGGTCTCATAAGTCTTTAAAACAGCTTGTTACTGTTAGACATAAACTACATCATTTCCTTACAGAACTTCAGTCTACCATCAGATGTCTGTGCATGTGTAGATCTTGCTGAACACAACACAGATTTGCATGCACGTGATGACAATAAGCATGACAATATAGCAGATATCATGAACATGACAGCCAAACAGTGCAATGCAAGGACACATCGGACAAACAAAGCTTCACATGCAGCAGAGATTGAGATTTATCCCTCTTTACCTGAATAAATACTGAAGAAAATGTCAATGTTTTTTTAGGACAATCTGACGCTAGCTGCTAACACTCTTACAACACATTAGGTGATACTGTATACTGTCCTGTGCATTAAATGTTTAATGTTTAAATTGTATTATATGGCATAATACCCAGCTAAGAGGGGTACTTTAAACACTCTTAAAAGGTTCCCTCAAGGTTATTTAAAAGTTCTAGTAATTACATTAGTAGAACTTTTTTAATGTTACATATCATATTTTTAAAAATGCTACTCTTATTTAGAGGAATGTTTTTATAAACATTACAGAATTAAAAAAATATATGAATAAGCAATAATGTTGATATAACGTCTAAAAAACTGAATATTTGTAAAGAATAATTTTTAACATTTTTGACACTTAATGGGAACGCTGGGGAAACGTTCTTACAACCAAAAATTGTTAGCTGGGGTAATTCTTAAAAAGGTCAAATTTAGCATTGCAAAAAAGTATTTAGCAAAGCATATTTCACATCTACATTTAAAAGCTGTACAGAATTTGGCCACAGAAGCTTTAGCATCTGTACAAAATGAATAAAGCAACTGGACCAACAGGAGCCAAGCAAAGTAACGCTCCATAATGCCTTTCTTACCCTCCAATTACACTGCACTCAAATATACTCAGATTAACCCCCTGTTCTGCTGGAGAGGTACAACAAACAGTTATGGGAGAAAAGATGAGAGTTAGCAGATGACAAACCGAGTGAAAAATAACTGTCACACCTGCCAAATCCTTCTGGTGAATATGTCAAATGGAGGAAGACTGCAGTAAGAATATATTTACCAAGCCTTTACAGTTTAATAAGCGTAAATATCAAATAAACATGCATTCCTCAGTAAAGATGTAAACATGTTCCTCTCAGTAAAGAATCAAATCAAATAGCTTCTATTAAAAAGCTTTGATAAATGTATGTTTTTTATTCCATTTGTCATATTCCTTTAGGAAAGATTTGGCCATTCCCAACTTTAAAGGCGTCAGATTGGTGCACAACCACAGCTTGTTTTTCCCACAATTCCATTGTGCTTTAGGTTAGTAGAGGATTCTGGGTAACCAGAGTGAGAGAGGGTCATGCGAGGGTTGTCTACATGCACGCTGGGACAGGTAAGAGAACGGGACAACCTGCGGTATTAGGGGTAGTTTTTGAGGGGGTTTGGGGGCTAGCAGATGGACTCGTCGAAGAGGTTGGTATCGCAGAAGAAGCGCGAGCCCCGTTTGGCCGTGCGGGCAGTGAAGGGCACACTCTTCAGCACTGGGGAGGAGGCAAGGAGGTCAGAGAGAGAACGTTATATCTGAGGTTCAGGCAGAGCAAACGGTCTTACGAGAAACAACCGACTTTTGTCTTTGTTTTGGTTCACAATAATAGTGAACAAATAATGAACTTATTTTACACAAACTCTTGATTATTTGGTTGAAGTTCATCATCATGAATAAAATACAGTCACCATTTGATCTTATTACCCAGTCTGCAAAGTATCTTAAAGCCTTTCTGGTTTACCTCAGAAATTCATTAATACATTAATTCATTAATAACGTAAGCACAAGAATCAAGGATAGGCAGTTATAATAAACAATATTACACGTTATGTTATACAGTACATATACAGTACAGTGGGGTCCAAAGGTTTAAGACCACAAGAAATAATGCTTCTATAGTACACTGTATTTTTCTTATTTGCTACATTGCAACTGTTGTCAATATTAAATTATCAAAATATCAACTGAAATAAATGAACTTTTTTTATGATTTGCTTATTTGATTAGAACATTTGAACTAGTGCAGAACATAAACAAACCAAGTTAAATTGTTCTTATGGTACACAAACTTAATGTCCAGATTTTTAAGGTGGTCTCAGAACCCACTGCACATGTTAAATACATTGTGCTAGCAGTCCTAAAAACATTAAGCATTAATAAAGATTAAAACCTGATTTTTTGTGACTGGGGCGACAGGAGAGGAGTTATGCGGTACAGTAATGTCTGTCTTAACACTGGGCTATCTTTTATAAATTGTGTAAAAACTGATTTTATTTTTATTATGCTAAACTTTGTGTGAAAAATCCTGTGTGAACGAGTTCTGCAGTACATTCAAGAGCCATTTTCTGCAGCTGTGTTGCTATTGCTGAGTCAGAAAGTCTCTCAGCTGAATGATATCAAAAAAAGTCTATCTAAATATAAACATCCTGTTCCTAAAGGACATTTAAAACATTATGTGAATAATAGATTACAGTTCTTTGTTACACACATTGACTTTATGAGGGTGTCTGGGGTCTGCAGCTGGGGTTTTTGTACCAGGAGTGGCAATTTCCAGCCCCAAGACCCCCATATAAGGGTAAGTGATTCATTAACAGGTGTTTCCACAGTATGTGCAGTCTGCCCGTACGTTAAAACCTTCTATACAGCGTTTCCACGTTTTGGGAAGAAAAGAGCTTATTATAAGGTACGCGAACAAACATGTTCAAAAATCCCTGAGAGTTTAAAGGAACAGTTCAACCATAAATTATAAATTCTGTCATCATTCTCTCACTCTGATGTCATTCCAAACATGTATGGAGTTGGTGTTGAGTGAATAAATGATGGAGAAAATATAATTTTGGGGTGAGTTGTCTCTTAAATTAAACTGAGGTTCTAACTGATGTGCATTTGTAAAGTGTTTTGATTGAGCTGTAAGGGTCGGCGTATAACATAACAGAGGGTGCACTGCTGGTGTGGAGAACTGTGGACCACCACAGTAATTCTGGAGGCCTGCCTGCCGGGCCCACCTGTGATGATGTCTTCAATGGTGCCGTCTTTGCCCTCATACACGGGTCGGTGGTCTTTGGCTTGTCTTCTTCTGAGCTCTGCGATCAGCTCCTGCTGCTGGTGTCTCTTCTTCTGAGCCTGGACCTGCAGAGATGATGTTTACAGTGTATTGCAGATAGCATTATGTTAGTGCTAAAGCTAGCATTAGCAGCACCATATGTCTCATATTAATAAAAAAAAAAACCTACATTTCTATGAAAGGTTTTTGTCAGGAGTGTCTCTACATAAAATATTTAAAATTTATTGTGAAATGGAGAACAATATAAATAATAAAATTACTGAACTAATAAATGAAATTATTATTGTTTTTTTATTGGTCAAATGTTTGGCGCTTTGGAGGTGATGTTGTTTGGTGCTTTGGAGGTGATGTTGTTTGGTGCTTTGGAGATGATGTTGTTATGCACTGGCACCTTAGGGTCGTGCTCTTTGGCCTCCTGTGCTAGTAGTTTCTCTCTCATGGCTTGTTCCTGTTTCTTCCTCTGTTCATTTTCTTCCACCGCCTCCTGTAGAAAACAACAGAAAGTTCCGGTGGAGGAGTGAGTGTGGTCCAGGCCCTCACGCTAGGACTACGCACAGGCTATGACCTCCCTGATCTGAATACTGACAAATACACACAGGCAGAAATCTTGGAGCTTTTTGTGGTTCCTCATGTGGACCCATAAATCCACCAGCAGAACAATGTGAGGAAGAGGTGTGTGTATGTGTGTGTGTCCGGGATAGAGGCGGTACAGGCAAAGCCCAGTCTAAACACCGCAGCTGCCCTTAAATCTCAGCCCAGCTGCCCCTTCCTGTTATTCATCCTCTGCTAAGTTTTGCTGCTGCTCCACCCCTGAGCTCTGACGCTCCGAAAGACATTAAAACAAGAATCTTACAGATGACATTGGTCAAAAAAATACCATTGAGAACTCTTGTGCAAACTACATATTCTTATATTACAGGCAAATTCAATCCAGTCATGATTGAGCCTTGAGGTGTAACCTACAACCTTTTGGTTAGCAAACAACAGGGAACATTCTCAGAACAATTGTTCTCTCCAAGTTATCAAAAAGAATCTTGTAGCAATGTTAGCATAATATTTTTAATGGTATATAACTTTACAACTAAGTTGTTAGTGGATTTTTTTTTATTTTACACATTTGATTTGATAAGCAGGCAATAATGTTAATGTTAAGACAAAATTTACAAAAATTCCTAGAACTTAACATTTTTTTAAACATTTTTAAAACCTAAAAAAATGTAGCTTGGTTTCTTATTCTGTTTAACTAGTGCACTGGAAAACTAAATAATGGATTATGGACCATCACGTACCTTGTAAGCTTTGATGAATCTCACAAACACTGGAAAGAACACAGATGGGGGCGTGGTCTTTGGACTCTCTCCAAAATAAAGCACCACATTGTTGAAGGCCTCCTGGAGTTGGAAACAGATTCAATGAGAGATTCAGATAATCTGATTCCTTTGTAACTGCCTGTGAGTCTTTTGTAAGGAATAGAAAAGACACCTCAGAAGTCTTGGAATCTTTCTGCAGCTTGTCCAGCTGGGCATCGCTGGTCTGCAGGAAGCCCTTGAGAACGGCGTGGTCGTGTAGACTGCACTCTCTCCTGACTAGCTCCATGCCTTTACCGAGCTCCTTAACGTCCAGCAAAACGTTCTCCAGAGACACTGGAACCAAACATTGGTTTAATTAGAACTGATACACTAATTCCCAGAATATATAGAATGGAGATCTTTATGGACCAGACCTGCTGCAGCCTTATCCACGAAGTGCAGTTCGTTGTAGAAGGTAGCTAGTTCAGGATATTTTTCTTTCACGACCAGAGCAATGTAGTGAAGCAGAGTCATCTTCCGGTCAGTAGACTTGGTATCAAGCAGCTAATACAGATTAGCATAGGGATAAGTGAGAAGAGTTGTTATGTTACATAACATCACAGAAGGTTTATCTACACCAAAGCTTACCAGATCCAGACTCTGCAGTTTGAAGCCATACACAGAGCCTCTTTTGCTACTGTTCATATAGTTTCCTAGGGCGAGAATAATCTGTGCGGAGACAATAGTTAATAAGAACAACATTTCAGAAGATTTTATAGAAGTTATTTTGAGAACTGGGAGACATTTACCTCAAGAATCTTCTTTAATTTTGGAGAGGACTTCACAGAAGCTGATGCAGCAATGATGGCATTGAGTTGCTATGGGTTGAAAAAGATTTGTCAAGTCATGATGGCAGTGAAGTAGGACATGTTCCTTTTGTCAAACATTACCCTAAAGCCTAAAAGGGTTAGCTGTGTACGGCTACATCTAATCTATGTGGAAAATTCTGTTCAGGCCCCAGCCCTTGAACCCTTAAATGTGATTGTTTCGAAATGTTGTTACAGAACCCACAAGAATTTTAGAAAAGGAACTTGCCCTGCTGGGGAATTCACCATAAGCTAACCGCCAACAGAAGAATCAATCTTGACTGAAAACCAAGAAAAGCAGCAAAAGTTCCCAGCAGACCCATTTTCGGACCACTGTGGTTGCTCACCGGGGTCAGCATGTTGACATTATCAGTGAAGTTCCCCACAAACGTGATGATGCTCATTCTCTGAGTGAGACGCTCGATCTTGCTGAAGAGCAGCATGAATCGGTCCTCCTCAGCCAGCTGGTCCAGAGGTCTCCTCTCACGCTCGTACTGACGCAGGAGTTTGTTCTCAGCCTCAGTGGGCAGGAACCGCATGAGACACTCCACAAAGTCCACAGGCAGAGCCTTCAGATCAAACCTGAAAATTGTATAGTTACACATATTTTTTAGTTTTTTTGAAGCGAACATTTAAAGACATATTATATATATGTATATATTACAATAGCAGTACAGTGGCTGTGGTATCTGCCAAATACATCAATGTAAATGTAAAGTGTGCTTACGTTTGAATGGCTTTGCAAATTTCCTCAGTGGTCTTGTTAGCCTTGCGCAGAGTGATGGCCAAGTTCTTTGAGCGATTGGCATCTAGCAGCTGTACTTTGTTCATGGCCTTCTGAGACACTTTGTTCTTTGAACTTGACAGATCCACCACCGGACCTTGAGCTTTCGTCTTGAATAACTCCTCAAACTTCTCCAGGTCCAACTCCTACACAGCATCAGAACCAGAGCAAATGTGAAGAGTCCTGTGAAATTAACTCGCCCATGCAGTATGGGAGAAGTAATCTGAGGGCATAGTGTGCATATCTGTGACGCACCTCGAGTACACGCTCATCATCAATCTCATTGAAGACGGTGCCATTGATCTGGTTGGGTTTCAGTGCAGTCCAGTTGAAAACAGGAAGACGGAATTTGGTTTTAATGGGTTTCTTAATGCGTATGGCTACAAAGAACAGGAAACACCGGGGTCAGACATTTTCTTCACACAGTTATGATATTTGTGTATTACTATTAATTCTACACTAATTGTTTCACCTGATAAGCCAAAACTGAGAATAACTGAAGGTGATGATCCAGACAAAGGTGGAGGTGGTGGAGGAGGTGGAATATGAACTGTTTCCACTGTAAACAAAAAAATTGCATAAATTAGCATATTTTTAATAAAGCCGTTCTTGGCGTGACTCTTGAGAGAAGCTCATTGTCAGTCAAAAAGGCTTAAAAAAGTATTTAGCCTCAGTGCAGCTGTTTCCTCAGCAGAGGTAAAGGAAACAGCGTTAGGGTTTCCTCTTCCTGCTAAGCTTGCGATGACATACATTTGAGAGCTGTAACTCTGTAAGAATGAAGCGTTTAAGCTCAGCATTGTTTTTTCTGTGTTAATCATATTCTACAATGACCGTAATTAGTCTCTCTATTCTAGAGCTTTACAAGAATCCCCACACAGCGTTTTTAAACTGGAGCTGCTGGCCAGTCTGGCACCATGCCACACCCTTCCACAGAAGAATTGGCATGGAAAAACGGCCCCTCACTCACCAACCAGCTAATAATTTTAGGTTGTACAAACGTTTCCATAACATTTCCATTGAGGATAAAAAACTCAAAAATGTTATTATGAATGTTATTGTAACATTCAAAACATTTTTTAGAAGTTGTTGCTAGGTTAAACGCTATTTCTTCGCTATTATGTCATTAAATCTGTAACATTTTTAAAATGTTTCACTAACAACTTACATCCTAACATTATTGCAAGAATGTTTTGGATAACTTTGAGAGAACTTCTCAGGCTTAGTACCTTCTGATGGGAGGGGTGGGGCTGGTGGAGGCGGGGGTGGAGGAGGGGGTGGGGGTGGAGCAACAACTTCTTCAGCAGTGGGTGACGTGACACTCAGAACTCCGCCCCCGGTTACGCCTACAGCAAGTGAACCCAGGTCAACCAGAGGAGCTCCAACCACAGACCCACCAACCGCTCCACCTCCACCACCACCACCACCCAGGGCCTCGATGGCAATGTCCCCATCAGGCTGTTTGCGCAGACGGATGGTGCCCTGCTGCTCCAGCTCCAGCAGCCGCTTCTCAATGTTGTTGTGCCTCTGGAAAGCAGCATCTTTTTCTTGAATCATCCGCCGCAGCGTGTGGACCTGTGAGCTGGTCGAATCATATGTCTCCTACAGCAGAACAGAGGCAAAGAATGAGAAAACAATGAGTGACCATAATAAAGCAACTTTCTTGTATTATTTCTCTCACTTTTTAAAAAACATTTTTATTAATTAATGCTTTTTGTCTTAAAAGTATCTACACTTTTCAACAAAGTATCAACAAATTTATCTGAGAAGCTAATTTATTAAGAATTGTGTTCATATTTTTTAAGCTAACTCACTAAATTATGTTATATTTATGCTTAAACTGAATGATTGTTTGTGGTAAGTTAAAGAATGCTATACTATTATCATCACATACATGGTATTTATATTCCTAATACATCATAATTATATAAGAAGTAAGATTATATGGTCTTACCTTTAAGGTTGTCAGTTCCTTGTCTTTGTGTAATAGTTGTTTCTCAAGCTCTGCTACCTTCATCATGGTCTCATTTTCAACATCTAGAAGCTTCTCTGTCACCTGGAACAAACAGAGCAGAAGAACGCCTGACACAATGAGATGAAGAAAAACAATGAATAAGCACTGATGCTATAAACATGATCCTCTCTCTCTCTCTCTCTCTCTCTCTCTCTGATCAATACTGAGAATATTTCCAGCACTATGACACAGCAGTTGAGGCAACATCACTTTCACTTTTGAAGCAGATGAGATGAGACACACAGAGGAATATTTGGGAAATTCCTTCTTCCTCCCCCAGTGTGAGTTTGAAAGGTTTTGTGTGTCATTTTTCTGGACATTTTGAGACCTTCTCAGTTCAGCAGAAAGGCCCACTATTGAGTCCAGATTACAGGAATCTCAGGAATTGTTGTCAAACTGAGTTTTACAGCTTGTTCAAACTGCTAACATGCTGTGAATATGGCCTACACTGTTAAACACTGACAATCACGTGTCTGTTTAACTAAAGAGTTTAAACCATTACTTTTAAGTTTAACTAAAGGTTTATACCATAACAGAATGCATGGAAGGGTAATAAATATGCTAAACTGTAATGTAATCCCTTCACATATAATATTAATGATTAACTTTAGACTGTGATATTGTAACATTATTGTAACGTAAATGATAAGATTTAAATTGATTGTTATATTGAAAGATAATGTGTATTTTTGTTTGCATTCTACTGGATAAAAAAATAGTTTGTGCCTTGTGCATGTAAATGTGTGTGTGTGTGGGTGGGTATATGTGTATGTGGGTGGATGTGTGTGTGTCTCACATGTGACAAATGTTCCTCCAGCTCTTCCACCTTCTCCAAGGCCACGTTCTTTGTTTCAGCATCCTCCAGCAGTCCTCCAACATCAAACACATTATCCAGGTATGCCTGAATCTGCACTGAGAGTTTATCACTCTCTGTGTGTTTGGATTTCTGAGTGGAAACACAAGGATCTCATGATGCCTCATTAAAAAATATCTTCAACACGTTTGATTGAATTATTTGAGTTGTCCTTCATTGTAAGTATTTTAAGTTGTCACAAATAACTAAACACTTGCTAATATTGTTTTTATTACTTTTGTCAGAGCCGATAATCTAGTGTGCAGCTCTCCGACATGTCACACACCCAAGCTTCTGTCGACAAGGGTTTGAATCCTGTCATGAAGACCTTTGCCAGTTCCCTCTGTGCTTCCTTCCCAATCTATATTCCCTCATATTTAATAATAAAGGCATATAAAATATTGTTATATTTAGTGTTGGGATGAACTTTGAAAAATACCTCCAGGAAGTCATCAAGGCCCAGCTTGGTGAACTCATACTGCAGATGTACACGAAAGTTCATGTCCTCCACTGAATGGACCACAATGTTGATGAACTGCATACAGGCCACCTGAGACACAAACAGACACATTCAAATGCACAGATTTCTCACACACACAGGGTTAGAAGAATGAAGGTCTTTGATGAACCTACCATGAAGTCAATGTTCCCATCTTCACTACGAAAATACTCCATCAGCTTTTCAAACCGATGTTTCTCCTTACATACCTGCAACAAACACATTTTTTAAGGGATGGCTCACCCAAAAATGTACATATTATATATTTTCAAATATTTATGTCATTTCAAACATATGACATTTTTTCTGTGCAACACAAAAGAAGATATTTTGAGAAATGTCTGAGAAGTTTTGTGTCTATTTAATGGAAGTGGGTGCTACTGTTGTTTGTTGACCAACATACTTCAGATGCAAAAAAGTTATACAGGATTGATATGAGGTTGAGTAAGTAATGGAAGAATTGTGATTTAGGGGTGAACTATTCCTTTAATAAGTCAGACAAAAGCTGAGCTGAGCTTAAAACTGAGCTTATTATTGATGTAAGATCACAGTCTATTTCTGAAGAAATTAAGGCTCTACTACAGACTTCATGGAGGTGCAGGGGATCAAAATAATGACAAAGGATCAGTCAGGTTTAGTCTGTACACTTTACCATGATATGATGAAAGGAAAGCAGAATGGGAAAATTGCCATCTGTAAACATGACCTTTGTAAAATGATTAACTACTGAACATCAAACAGAATCGGCTTCTTGTTTGTGTTCATGGTGCTCTGATGACATAATTGTGCAACGTTAAATTCAAGCCTCGAAATTCAAAGTCAGGTTAACCACAAACTTCTCCACAAACGTTTTTATTTCACTATCTCTCTGAACAGTGGTGGGGTTCCACATTGTTCTGTTGATTAGTTCTTATAGTTTCTCAGGGCAGTTACGGGGTAATTGGCCCGTTTCCGGTATTTAAATGGCTAGGCAAACACAACTGGAAAGGTTGAGTAAACGGTTGAGTCTGCGGGCAATTTACTCCCCCCCAACTGATTCTTATCAGAGACGCAGATTTAATGATACGACTGGCTTAAGATGTGGTGCTTTCCCACAAATACACACTGTTTACAAGGAAAATGAGTCTGGTATTAGACACGGCTGATTACGATTGGTTCTTTATGTGAAAGAATGAAATAATAGCAAAAGCGAGCGACCACACACTTTTTACCTTAACGCAAAAACAACTTAGGTATGACTGTACTGATCTTACAGTTTGTAAATCACTGTCAGTATTAAAATGTATTAAAAGTTCCTTGTTTTGCTCTTTTGTACATAATTTAAGCTTTAAATGTGTTTGTTTGAATCCGGTTTTGTTTTACCTCAATGTAAAGACATCTTGGATTTAATTGAAACATTTTGGAAAAAAATTCAATAATTCAAAATTGCTAAAAAAATGTATTGTATTTATTGTCCTTTTATGGGAATTGCTTAAAAATTTTAATATTGTTTAAAAATGTTACAGCAGTTCAAAAACTTCTTAAAACCAAGCATGACAACACCATCTAAAATCCTGTCCGTTTTGACCTTCCTAGAACCTTCCTAGAACCTTCTTAGAACAGATCATGTTCATAAAAATTATGTAGCTACATTTAATAAACCACCTGTTGTTTGTGATACACATGAAGGTGTGAATGACCCAGATTCTACCTCTTTGAAGTTATCAAATGCTGAGAGGATGATTTCATGACCTCCTCGCACCAAACACACAGCAGCCAGCAGTTCCAGAACCAGCGCCTTTGTTCTACAGCAGAACAATAGCTTCTGTGAGCATTCAAGCAGAGCCTCAAGAGCCTCACAATAAGAAGTGTAACATTACCAGCGTGACAGATCATTACCCACCCACACCTGCTTAGATCTGTCCTTCAGGGAGAACATCAGCTTTGTGTCCATTGTTATACAATTTTCAAAATCAGAAACATGATAGGAGGGGCTGCTAGCTCACTTTCACCCGCAGCTTCTCATAGGGGTCATTGCTGAGGTTGAGAAGCAGTAATTGTAGGTGGGGTAATTTTGCTCCATCATGTTTTGGTATGACACATGATTGAATCTGATATACTGTACGCATTGGTACACTTGTGATCAAAAGGTAGATTGTGATCTTTTAGACTGAGGTGATGTTAGCAAAGGTGGGGGTGGGGGTGTGGAGTCTGGTGGCACTAATGACTGGTAAACCCCTTCCAACATCTAACCCACAAATTTTATGAAGATCTCTTATTCTCACCTTGGGTTTTTGTTGTTCAAACTCAGGGCGATCTCGTTGACCGCATGTGCGTGAGACATGACAAGGTTGAAGCCATACTAAAATAAAAAAGTAATACATTTTCTGTTAATACACTCATTGTGTTCATGTTTGTAGATTTAAACTGATTTGCAAATCTCCTCACATTTGATTATCTTTTATAATACCACTAGAGGGAGAAAAACGTTTTTGTGTAAACAATACAAGTCTGCCAGTTCTGTGACCAATCAGCTGTCTCTTAAGTTTTTTTTAACCAATCAGATCATTGCATCCTGTACCTGGTAGTTCATGATAGCTCTGAGACACATGATGCACACATGCACATCATCCTTTTGACTGACTAATCGAGAGTTCTTAATGGTTTTGCTGTTGGTGGCTGAACCGTACCTGTAATACAAACAAACATTTACAAGTTCAAAAGCTGTGTTTGGTTTGAAACAATACACACGTGCGCACTCACTCATATGTGTTATACATAAATATAATAAAAGATACTTTTATAACTTGCATGTGATAACTAACCTCAGGAAGTGTCACTGTGGCTCAGTGGGCAGAATAATGTGTGTGACTTTTAGTTTCTGTGTATAGTTTCTGTCACCAAGTAACTATTACTGTCACAGGGTGAACACACTCATACTGCAAACTGAGTTCATTTTAACACCCCTGGGACAGTAGCTGCCAAGGAAACATTCTCTGAATGTTGGCTAAAGGTTTTTTAAAAGACCTCAAAAAACATACTTGCAATAATGTTAGTAGAGTTATGCATCACAAATATCAAACAAACAATATTATCCTTAAGTTGTTGGTGGAATGTTTTACAAACGTTACAAAATTGTAAAAGTTTGAATAACGTTCTTTAAAACAAGCAAGAACTTTAATACAACAACTAGAAGTTCCTAGAACCTAACTAGAAACATTTTTAACGTTTTTGCTATTTAATGGAAACATTGCGGAAATGTTCTTACAATCTAAACGTGTTTGCTGGGTGGCACTTCCCACAAAGAGGTTTACACTGTGATTTGCTGTTGCTTTTTTTAAAACTTTACTGACCATGTGTTGAAAAAGAACAGCCAAATTTGGTAGCCTATTAGTAAAACTGCCAGTTCGGCAGATCGGCTATTAAACAAACCAGTGAATATTTCCATTTAAAAAGCTGAATGCAACATATCCCATAAGCCAACATCGTTTCAAAGCAGGGCAGCGCACAGCAGGCACAAGCAGGCCATACACACATACATACCGGAGGACGGATTGCCGCGCGGAGCGCACCAGCGTATTGCAGCCGTTCTGGTGCAGATCCTCAATGGACCTGCTCCAGGACTTAGCTTTGTCCAGCGAGCAGTCATCGCCATTCTCCAGCCCTTCAAAATCCAACCTGAGCCGCGCACACAGGGAACGGCACATAAGGGTGGGGAGGGTTAGCATCAAAGCTCAGTAACGGGTCCAGGGTTATGCAGACAGCAGCACAGGACCGTTCCAGCATATTATTGCGAGGCATATCAAAGCACAAATCATAATGCGCTGCGGGGACAGTGCCTCATCATAACCTCAATGAGGCAAAACTGGTGTCAGTGTGTCCCCACCATAGCAGAGGGGCCCACTATGGTGTACTATCCCAGCTAACAGGGAACGTTGGCTAATGTTAACTCAAAGTTATCAAAAACATTTTTGCAGTAGCATTAGCACTTTTAAACATTATATATCATATACATCAAAAACTAAATTTTTAAGTTGTTTGTGGAAAGTATTAAAAATGTTCAAATAACATTCTTATAATCAAGCCATACCATTAATATAACGTCTAATAAGTGGGCGTAATTATTTTTACGTTAACATTTTAAACGTTTTTGTTACATAATGAAAATGTTCGGGAAACATTCTTGTAATCCAAAATTGTTAGCTGGGATGGTAAAGCCTAATGGTTGTGCCTGGGTGAGAGCCCCCCTTAAAAATAAACATTTTATCTGAGTGAATTTTAGCAATAGCTCTGAGCATTCACAAGATCATAATCATCACAACAGAACAAGATTACAGCAGAAGCCTCAGATAAAATTCTTGCTTAAATCCCATACGGATATGTGGACTGATGTATTGGAGCGTTCTAATCACGTGAGCACGTTTCATGTTTCTGGTTGTTTGGAGGGAGTGTCACTCACATGACAGCACACTGAGCGAATGAGAGATACTCCACCAGAATGTCCAGACCTCTGTTTTCATCATTGAGGAATTCACGAACCCACCTGTCAACATCAAAGAGGCAGAGGTTAACCTACCACTGAAATCAAACACATACAACATCATCAACAAAGAGATAATATACTACAATATAACAGGCAGACCTGGACTGTTAACATGAAATCAAATAGAGTGAAAATATCAAAATCGACCCTATTTGTTGGCCCAACCCTCTAAATACAAACCTCTAAAAACTCTAGCATGAAACCTACATGTTTTTTTTTTAAATATTGAACAACCCATGTTACACTTAATAAATCACTTTTACACTTTTATATAATACAATACATTATATTATGTGAATAAAATAGATACTGTGAATGTTGTTTTATGCTTTACAGTCAAAGACATTTTCTGCCTAAAGGCTGCTCTGGCTTGGCAAAACTGAGACGGAAAGTCCAGAAAGAATCTAGCTTCAGGTTTCCTTCATTCAGCTCCAGATTTCTTGGGGGGAGAAGGAATCTCAAAGCAAAAGAAATTCCCACCATGAAGAGTCAGAATCCTGAGAGAGAACCCAGGAGAGGTTAAAAATCTGACACAGGCAATGTTTAGACTGCCTCTCCAGCACAAACATGCACTTATATATACATGCATTCCTCATTTTTCTGCCTGACTCTTTTCTTTCTTATTTAACTTCTACAACACAAATTGAACTGATTAGTTACAGAGTTTAATATTTTTTCAAAACTCAAATTGTTCCAAACCCACATGACTTTCTTTCTTCTGTAAAACAAAAAGGGAACGTTTTTAAACAATTGGTTGTTTTTTCTTGCCATTTATGAATGGACTGAAGCTTTTAGCATTTCAAAAAGAACACGAAACCACCATGTCCTGTGGCTTTTCTCAAATATTTAAATCAGAAAGTTATTCTAACCGCTTCAGTCAGTTATTAAAGATAACTATGTAGTTAGTTATTAGAGATGAATGTAACCGCCACAGTTAAAAACCTTTGTTTAAGCACAGCTGTTAATTGACAGGCGAGTAAGTGCTTCTTTGCTACTGCTGCTTCATTGTTAAAAGTGAACAATCTCAAAAAGCTTTGGACTCCGTTTACACACATATTTAGCATCGTCCACTTGTGCTTAGATTGACCAACCGCTTAATTCACCTAATACCAGGTGTAAACAGAGTCTAATGGTGAATTCTTGTCACTGTAACTGCAAAGAAAAGATCATTTTGGGTTAAACCGTACCTTTAAAATCTTTATTATGAAGATCTATCTCTATTGTTACAAGGCCAAGGTTTTGACATTAAGAATCAAAAAAGAAGCTACCAGACTCTCAGTGAAGCACACAAGAGACAGATATAAAGAACGGGACTGGGCTGCACCGAGAGAAACAACCTTTTCAGTCAGAAAAGGTGGGGGCTCCCTCCATCAGCTTCCTGTCTACCTCCTCCCCCTCCCTGCGCCCCTTTACACTCTTTTCCTGTCCGGCCAGATGCTATTTCAGATTGTCTTGGCAAAGCAGGGAGCAGCACATCGGAAAGAGGCCAGAGATCAGACACATGCAATAAACAGTCTTCTGTTCCATTTCATCCAGCCCCAAGAAACTCTGTGAAAATACTCTCCCTATTCTTTTACTTCGGTTGCTGATGAGAAACACATTACTGCTAACTCTTACTACCCAGCTAACAGGGAACGTTCTCAGAATGATGGCTAACGTTCTCTGAAAGTTATCTCAAAGTTAGTAAATGCAGTACTTTAGGTGGAAGTGATTTATTTTATATATCAATATGTTTTCCTTAGTGGAACGTTAATCCAGTTGGTGTTGGATTGAATGAACTTGCATTGAATCATTTCAATGCAAGAACCTGCAACTGTAATTTGCTAATTACTTATTAACCAAAAACGTTCAGCCCTCATCCAGGGGTTTGGATCACTGCTGAAGTGATGCTGTACCTAATTATGCTGTTACCTAATTTACAAAATTGCTTTAGTGAACTCATCTTTAAACAGCACAGACAGTGTGTGCAAACAAATGATTCTATCAGGGGCTGCTATTGTTTCTTACTGAATTCCTCCTATTGTGTGTGTGTGTGTTTGTGTGTATGTGTGTGCGTGTGCCCACAAGAGCTGCATAGAAAAAGATGTTCCCAGTTGTCAATGTTTCATTGTACCTCATTGTTTATAGCAGACCTGTGGGTCAATGTTGTGTCTGTGTTCATGAATGTGAGCCGTGTGTGTTTGTACATGTCCCTTCACACAACTACTTTGTCGGATGCTCTGGGCTTCCTGGTGCTCCAGCATACCCAACCAAGTTTCCTGCTGGCTAACGCTGCTGAGGGTGTGTGTGTGAGGAAAAGATGAATAAGAACCATCTGGGTTCTGCTGAAACAGGGTTTTAAGCAGACAGACAGAGCTAAAAGCACAGGGAGGCTGGCAGAACAGCCAACAGCAGGAATCTGTGCACAGGCAAACACTACCTCAAGTTTCTACAACAGGAAGAACAAAGAAAGAGTGATTCTTTATAGGGGAAAGTCAAACAATACCACAGCTTCCCATCTATACCACAGGCAGTGCTGTTGTTCTCTAACACTGTATATAGGACCTCCACAACCTCTGGTTGCTGGAGGATCATGGAAAATTTATTGAGGAACCCAGCTGACAAGAAATGTTCCCAGAACACTGGCTAATGTTCTTTAAACGTTATCACAAAATTACACATTTTTCTCTTGCAGTGACATTAGCAGAACTTCTTTAATTATATAAAACAGGTTATTGTTTTCTTGCATCAAAAACATTATTCTTACAATGTTGGTGGGATGTTTTTAAAACGTGTAGAATTAACAAAAATTTAAGTACTGTTCTAATAAACAAGCAATAAGCTTACCACAAAGTCTAAAAAACTGGACCTTTTGAATGTTTCTAAAACTTTCAGAATAATGTTTTACATGTTTACTAATTCGTTACTTAATGAAAATTCTATAGAAACATTCTTACAACCTTAAGTTGTTAGCTGGGGAGTGGTATTTGAAAAGATCAGTACAAGATGGAGAGATTTCAAGGAAGGATTACAGCGGAGAAGAGAGGAATTAGTCACCCAATGTGATTGGTTCTCAGTGATATTTCCAGCTCCCGCAGGACTTTGGTGGATTCCTGGACTCTCCTGCGGAATTTCTGCACACAGGGAAAACTGATTATTATCGGTATGTTCGGAAAAATACTCAAGACAATGACAAAGATAAAGTTTATTTTAATTTCTTCGATAAACATTGACTAGTGCTGTGGAGGTCAACACTAATGTCTTGCACAGGAAAATCATTTTACAAGATTACAGGAAACTAACAAATCCTGCATGTATATGAAAATATTTGTAAAAAATTTTGTACATTTTTAATAAAGTCACTTGACAACTCAAATTAAAGACCCTTAAATCTCACATTTGACTCTTAACTGAAAGTTAAATGTGTAAAACAATATTTAACTGTGGTTAACTGAACTCTTTCATAACAAACATGAGAGGATATTTGTAACACTGATCTAGAATTGAGATACTGACCTTGCGTGTGACTCTTGGGTCTAAATATCCACGTAGTTTCTGAATGTATGTGTGTGGAGGGTTCTTCACCTGAAAACGCTCCTAACACACACGGGACATTTATATACGATTAAAAACATTAAAAATATTAGAAGATTAAACATCTTATAGAAGATTAATGTTTAATCTACTGCATGCGGACATTCTCAACACATTTAAAAAATACACATTCTGTATCAGTCAGTGATGAACTGTATTTTATTGTACGTGACTGTTTAAAACTAACTTTTGCTTCTCTATCCCCATCGCTGTTTAAAACATAATATTACAGATTACTTTGGCTACATTTTATTACATATGTTAAAGTCAAACTGGTTTTTACGTTCACACAGCTTAGATCAGGTAAAACACTGATTCGTCATGTACTTGCTCATAGTTTTGTTCATTTCTAGCTCCAGAAACTGTAGGTTTAAAGTAACAGTTGAAATGTTGTCATCATATACTTTCCCTCATGTCATTCCAACCGCTTATGACTGACATTTGAGGACCGCTTTCCATGCAATTACACTAAACATGGACTAAAGCCCTAAAGCCTCAAAAATCCACTATAAGACTACCATCATAGTCCATGTGACTTCCAAGTCTTCTGAAGTCATACAATAGCTTTGAGCGAGAGAAAACATTATCCATCTAAACATCAACCCTGGGTCTCTTTGGCACATTCATAGGAAGGGTATGTATGCCTGGTAAACATGGAATGACTATGAGTTGCACAGAACATGCTCTGATGTGTATATGCTTATTTTGTGGTGTTTTTTGAAGCCTGAAAGCATCAGTCCCTTTTCGTTGTAACTGAGTGGCAAGCATATTCTTCAAAATCTGTAATTCATCAAAAATATGGACAGAAACTTTTTAGCCTGCTAACAATCATGCTAACAAAAACAGCTAGCAATAACACTGGAAGCAGAGAAGGGGTGTGGCATAACAAAGGAGGGGGGGGCATAACATAAGATGGTCATTGTGAGTATTGTACCTGGTCACAGATGAGGTCCCACTTCTTCTCATTGTCGTACTGCCGCAGGAGACGTGCTTTATCTGGAGGTAGGTTCATAGAGTTCTGAAAACAGAGAGAGATTGTGCATTAGAGCACACAGGAAGTCATGTATTCCTCTCTGCAACCATAGCAACGACCTGGCAACAGTGTCGCTGTGCTCATTTTCTTGGGGTCACAGCGGTTTCTCGCCTGACACTCGAAACCCTGACATGCAGACCGTGACCTCACTTCCTGTGCTGACTTCTTACATCCTGTATTCAGAGTTTGAGTCAAACACCTTTTAATAAAATGCATTATTTTACTATTATTTTTTCTTATTTACTTGTACTTATCATCATGTTCACACTACAAACAGATCAACAGACCATTTGTCCTCTAAATCTCTTTAATAGTGTAACACCCACAGGGTTAGAACATATATTCAGATGTAGGCTGACAAATGTCTCTTTATAACAGATACGGTATAGGTCTTACTCTAATCTTACTCTACTGTAAGATTACACCATAGATAGTGAGAAGCAGATAAGGGGACACTAAGCCTGATTTGTCACAGCATGTAACAAACCACTCAGTGGGTTTCCCTTGAAGGTGTTTGTTCTGTAGACGCCATTGACATCACCCATCCTGAATCTGTCTATCACCCACATCCTCGAACCCGACACCGAACTGACTCATCCGCTCAAAAACCCGACAACTTCTCAGACTGCCAAAGCTTCAATACTAAGTGAAATTACATGACCACTTTATTATAAACAGAACATTTTTCCAGTGGTATGGAGCCATGATTTGTGGAAAGGCAATACTGCGTGTATGCGTGTGAGAAAGAATGCGTTTATGCAGTTTCCACTGTAAAGTGATTGCATCTTTCCACAAGACCATATGAATCATATTCAAAGACACATTTGAAAAAGGCTGCCAAGGAGTGGAGTATGTATAGAAAAGTGTATTCATGAATCAGTCTTTTCCTCACACAGTTCATCTTCCAGCACTTAACACAACAGCAGACAGAAACCAACCGCCGAGCCAAATGAACAGCGCTGTGAATTTGTTTTGTCTGAAACCACGTTTGACTGCCAGACATTCCAATTATAATGACTAGAATTTGTAATGTCTGAAAAGGGCAGTTCTACAAAACTCAAGCAGAAATGACAATGTGTAAAAAAAGCTCTGGAGATTTTTTTTGGCCCTGTGTCTGCGAGGATCTCCTCCCACAATCCCCTTCCAATGTTTTGTTGTTATTTTTTCAGATGTGCAGTCCAGATGTCCACAGTTACAAATGGAATGCGTCCTGTTTATAACAGTCATGAATATGGCTATAAATGATCCTACGTAATCTTTTCTATCACACTGGTTTCCTCTCAATTCCCTTTTCTTTGAAGGAAAGTGTCCATCGTACACCAAACACTCAAATTGTTGGTTTTTAATATGAAGCTCTTAAATTGATAGCTTTCCTCTCTTGCTTTATCTCTCTCTCTCTTACCCAACTCAAATGTCAAAGACAGAGTGGGCAACTCCTACACTTGTTAGCATTCAGAATTGTATAAATGACGCAAGCGACGTCTCTCTGTGATGAGCTCACGGCTTCCAAACATTGCACACAACAAACTTCATCCATGTACTGTCCATTGTTCTCGAGGAAGAAGGACAATAAAAACATACAAAAATGCCACTGTCTGCACTGAGTCAGTATGAAAGCATCCATTCTCTGGATAAATATTAACTATGTTGCATTATATGGTGCATGGAAATGCACAAAATGCCTGGAAGGAAAAAATATTGCAAATGAGGTATTCTTATGATTTCTTCTAGGGAGTAGAACAAATGGAGAGCAAATGGTCTTAGGTAAAATCAAGTAATCTAACATCCATCTCTTCTGAATCTCTCGCTATATTACTGCATGCCAACAACTGTCTTGTTTGTTTTCTTATTTGGAGAAAAACTTGAAATAAAAATGACAGTTAAAGAGGTTTTCTGTCATTTAACAGGGAACATTCCCAGAACATTGGCCAATGTTTTCTAGAAGTCCTATCAAATATTTCAAACATTTTTGTAGTAACCTTTTTAACATTACATATCATATGTCAAAATGTTATTCCTGTTGTAAATGGAACATTATAAAAACACAGAATTCATAGGTTTAAATTATGTTCATCAAACCAAACAGTAATATAAAAAAAGGATGTTGTAATGTTTCTAGAACATTTTACAGTGCAAAAATACAATTCAAAACATTAGGGTAACGTTCGTACAACCTAAAATTGCATGCTAGGTCTGAGCAATACCTTTCTCCAATGGTAAGCTTCTAAACCGTCAAAGGTTAAATCTGGCCATATGTCTGTTTCCTGGTGACCATTTGTTGGACTGATATGTAATTAGGGCACCAAGAACACAGTGAGGTTCCAGCCTTCCATTCACATGATGATCTAGGATCAGTGATAACAGGGGCTTCAAAGAACTTTATCTGATCTGCTGTAGCTCTCTGAAACGTAGGCTCCTTTGTTTTCTGCTCCAGAAATGTAGTTACAGAAACAACACATGGATCTCTAATCAAATAAGTTTAAGATTCACTTTTCCAATTCAGTTCTGCAGATTTTACCCTAGGGGGATTTCTCAGGACCCAAGAGCTTCCTGCACAGATATTATTAGCTTAGCCTCTGGAGAACAACACCCCAATAAGAATGAAAAGAAACCTGCATAGCAAATGTTGCAAACGCTGAGGATCAAAGAAAAGTCTATGAAGATTTAGATATTTGTAAAGCTGAATAAGAAAAACTCAGGCCACATTGAGCAGCCTGAAATAGCAAAATCTTAAATTCAGACCTAACCACAGAGATGGCACCAGTTTCTATTGGATGAAATCTTTGGAGTCCATTCCTAAAAAAGGAAGGGCATCTAATTTTGGCAAACAATAATATTCTCCAGAAAGCCTCATACTTTCTGCCAACTTTATACACATACAAAGGTACAAAAGATTGGATGATACACACACAAAAAAAAACAAATGGCTGCCGCTAACGTAATTTTGCTAATCTTATTTTACTGTTCCTGCAAATGTCCAGTTTTAAAAGGGAGACCTACATCTGAGATCTGAGATAGAAATACTGTTATTTTTATGGGCAAAACCAAATTCGGAGAACATTCAGGAATAAAATGAAAGATCAACTCCCTAAAGCTGTTCACATCCAAAATAGAGTCCCGCTTCCCACTCCAGGGATAAAAAGAGCTTCTGTTTGATCCAGTATAGTTTGTGAAAGGGAGACTGTGTGCGGACAAAACAAAGAACCGTTCCCTTTTTCTGGCATGTTAAGTTGTTTTCCAAAAGATTATGTTGAACAATAGACTGTGACAGGATCAGTAACTTCAGTTACTCAGAAGCTCAATTCACACTCCTGTGTTTTAGGTTTTGGGAACATGTATTTTTAAATTTATGACTAATCTGGAAAAACATAAAAAGAAAAGAAATAAAAAGTGTGGGAGAGGAAAGACACATGATGGGATGGCAGTGTAAATAACTCACAATGAAAGCAGAGAGAAGACAGGATAGAACATCCTCAGCTAACAGGGAACATTCCCACAATGTTGGCTAATTTTCTCTTAAAGTTGGCTAATGCTCTCTTAAAGTTAATTAAAAACTGCTCTGGCAATAGCATTAGCAATTTTTTAATGTTATCTGTTATATGTCAAAAATGTTACTGTTGAGGTGTTAGTAAAATGCTGAAAAAAATGAACAATTTAAACATACCTAGAGTTTTTTTATGTGAAATGTTTTACATTTTTGTGACCTAATGGAAATAAATGGTTACAAAAAGTTTTATAACCTAAAATTGTTAGCTGGGATCTGGCTGATGAGTGAGCATTACAGAGAGACAGACAGACAGAGAAGGATGTGTGTAGCGAGAACAGTAGCTTGAGTTCTGATTGGGTATCAGATTGCTGAGAATGAAGGGCAGAGCTCAGGAGACACAGAAGAAAACCGGAGAACAAATTCACACACAACCCTGCTCACAAAAAGACATGATGGAAAGAACAGGTTTGACTGTCCTCACAAAGCCAGACCTTTGACTTCTGCAGAAGGTCTGGTGCCCTTTGCAGCTTAAATCAAGACACAAGAGCCGCCCACTTTGACAGGATGAGCTGTCTAACTGACATGCTAAATAAAATCAAAAAAACTATCACAATTTTAGATGCTAAATTTATAACTTTTAACTTTTCCCTAATATATTATTATTTAATACCAAGCACCAATAAACCATGCACAATTAAGATCAGGAACAGTGTTAGAAGCATGTCAGAAAAGTTAAAAAAACATTACTTAAAAGGCTCTGCTTTCTCATATTTGTGTGTCAAATATTAGTCTTCACCAGGATACAGCTTTGGCATGTTTAAAGGAGGGCCAGTTTTTCAGCCTTATTTGGCCCTCTGTCCATTCTGAGGGGCCACTGGGAGTTCATGTGAGCAAAAATTCGAAGCTGCATTTATAAACACAAACAATGCAAATACATTTCGCCCATGCACAGATCTGGGTGTCTTTTCCCATGCCTGAGCCTCTGGGGGACATCCAAGATAAACTCTTCCAAAGCCCAAACCAGTCTACAACCTTAATATAACCTAAACCCTAAAGGCCAACAAGAGCGCTTAAACAAACTAAGCTAAACAGCACTTTGACTACTTAGTAACCAGTTAGAATCCTCTTGACTTATGGGTTCTGATAGCACCATGGTGGGGTGGGGGGGTCTACGTGGAATCTCATATCCCTTCAATGGATCTAGCATGTGTCAGCATAGTGGACTAGACCAGAGAAGCCGCCAGACACGCACTGTCTTTCCAACTGACTGTCTCCCCTGAACGGCTACTGAGCTCCACCTAATAGGTCCCCACAGGCACCGAACGTCAACGCAGGATCTGAGGAATGCACTGACCCTGGACTTTCGTGGATGCCGAGTGTGACTGGGTAGGAAAAACTGCTCCAACTGAACACATATTAGCTAGCAGAGTCTGCTAAAGCTTGATGTTTTATCATTTTCCTCTCAGTTTTCCAAATATTTTTGGTGTCTGTGTTGAAGCTTTTCTGTACTGTAAATGTTGAAACAGCAATAAATTAAAACAGTCTAAGTATTTTGTTTTTACTAAGGAAAGTTGTTTTATTGCTTTAAACGTGAGGAATTTAAATATAACTGCAAAGTCTGGTGCAGACAGGAAATAGGAACAAACAAATGTCTCTAAATGACTTTTTTCAGTTTTGCAAAGACAACAAATATCAGCCCCAGACACACTATAGTATGTATTCTCTACACATCCAAACACAAAACCCATTACACAAAAACAGCTCCTCCTATAAATCTGTATAATGATTATTGAAGGCTCATTACACAACAGGACTTTCATTCAACAACACGACCCTGAAGAATGACATCACCTCGCACGTGTAAATTTGATCACAGTATTATGTCATGGATGGATTAACATGTCTTACAAATCCACATTAACACACCATCTTAAAGTTTCTGTTCCTCTTTTTAAGCAGTACACGTTATGAGAAAAGCACGGGGAACCTCAGCTGTCAGGGCCATCACGTGGCCGAGGGAATTTCCAGCGCTTTTGCTTAAAAGCAGTTTATTCTTCATAACAAATCGAGAAAGAGACCCATGTGGAGGCAGGGCTGTTCTGAAGACTCCTGCCACTGAGCAACGCAAAATGGAGTGTGAGAAAATCCTGTTCTCCATTCACTGCACTGACACCCAATCTCCCAGCCCTAACCCGTAACCTGAACCACGCAATCACAACAAAGCAAATCCACGAAACACAAATACCTCATCCACCTCACCACAGAAGAAGAGTGAACTGCCCCCCCTCCCCCACTGGCTATTTACACAAGAAATACAAACAAAGCCTTTTCCAAACCGTTCGGTATTGAAGTCATTTTCATAAAAACAATAACAGAATACATTCTTGCTTATTCTTATTCTAGTAATATCAATAATAATCATCATCTTTATTTCATTATTTATGCATAGAAATATATAATGACTATTTTTGAAGGCTTTTATCGTTCACACACACCCCTGACCTCACCACTGTTATTGGCTGTGAAATTACCCTGAAAGTAAAACTAACTAACATTGAACATAATGCAATAATGAAACTTCCTGCTAAAAGTCTTCAACAACACATCGGAAAACACAGTAAAGAGCTTGTAAAGTCCCATAACATCATTTTGATGTGACCGTAAACACCTCGGCGGTGGACATCTGTGATGTGCCTCTGAACTTCTCATCAGGAGATTCCCTAAGGGTTTGAGCTGCCCAACATGCCTGCCACAAAATCGTAAGTCAGGCCATAAAGAAAACACATTTCCCTCTTAAAATGTGTAAAAACACTATCTGCTAGTCATCTGACCAATGTGAGCAACCTTGAGCTAAATGTGATAAATTATCTGACCTTCTAATGACAGTTCAAGAAGAAAAACTAACTTATCTGGAATTCTAGTTCCACATGGAATTCTAGATCCATGTCTGGAGTCTTATTAAGGAACTTCTAGCATTAGTGATGTGGCTACCTAGAAGTCTTTCCTATGAGCAGAAGACATTTCAGGAATGTCTAGTTCCTCAAGATCCTGATTAGAGTTCCAGATGTTCTCCCCTCTGCAGACGCTGCAAATTTTTGTTCTTCTTGCCATTAGAAGATCTGCAGCACATTCATGATTTGCTCGTGATCAAATCCATCAGTTATTATATATGATATATAATTAGTTCTAACCACGTGACCATATCATGAGTCACTGAGATTATGCCGAGACAAATATACACAGTCTGCAAATATAATCGTGAATCAGAGGCTTTGGGTGACACTTGAAAAGAGGATGTCCTGTTTGTTTCTTCGGGGGGCCACACAGGAGACGGGTGGGGGGGGGGGTGCTGGGTTATAGCGGATATCCACAGAGGAGTGCAAGTACAGGAGAAACCTTCACTTTGTCAAAGACAAACTATTACAAACTATTCAGTATTGCAGCTACTCTTGTACATGCATATTAACATAGATTGAGAAATTTAGAGAATGTATGTAAATAAGAAACAACCAATGAACTGCTAGTTATTAATAGATTAATAAAAATGCACTGCAATGCTTAAAATAAAGGAGTATATATTAGTAATGACGTCACCAAACTGCTGACTTGATGACTTGTGTAAAAATGCATGTATAGTCTTTTAAAGCAAGTATATTACGCTTCATTATTTTAACACACAGCAGCTGAGCTCCACAACAATGCAAACTGGCTGAAATAGTTGCAGAAAGCAAACCAAGTAGCAGAAAATGTTGAGCTGGAATTAAGCAGGCATCTATGCCTCTGTCATGGTGACACTGTGAGTAAATTCTCCCTGAAATAAAAATAAATAACAACTTCCAGTACAGAAAGCGTCACCGGCCAACTTTAGAAATACACCAAACAAAGGAAACACACTTTTTCTGAATGTGACTGTAAGAGGATGTTTTAGGCTACTTTATGATAGCGGATGGTGATACTCAACAAAACATTTGCAAAATCAGTTTTTATCAGAAAGCGGTTAAAAACTTGCAGCTTTGCAGCGATTCCTGCGAGCTACAGAGTAAAAGAGGCACAAAGGACTCGGGGGGAGAGGCCCTCGCTTTAAAACAACACACACTGACAGAGCTGCTATTGTGCTGGGGAGGAAACCACTGCTCTGAGTGGACCCTCGACACAGCTGCAACAGAGCAGCCCGCCTCAGCACACACACATGTTTACTTATCGATGTGGACGGGGACATTCCATACACTTCTATTGTTTTTATAAACAGCTAGTTATAAACACTATAACCTAACCCTAACCTACACTTTGACAACAGATTTGTCCCTGTTTACGGTTAAGTAAACACACAGACACACACAAGTTTGCAACTTTGCAAAATTACATGGCATTCTACACACATTAATATTTAACTAAAAGCTGAGACTGATGAAGATTAACAACAAATTATTGATTTAGGAAAAAAAGTAAAAAAAATGCTACAAAAAACGGGAAAATCTCTAGTTTGCAGATGTCTGTAGCAGAACAAATCTGCATGATTTTTAGCAAGATCCGAGTTTAAAAAACAATAACAATAAATAAGTAAAACTTTACGATGTCATTGTTAGATTTTATTGCTGATTTTACCACAACATAATCTTCTTGACCATGAAAATGTATGAGCCCTACTTGCATTACTTCAAAAGCTGGTAAATAAAAGGTCGCTGTGTGAACTTTATGAGCTTAACACAATAACCTGTCACATTTAAACAATGTGACAATGTGTCTGTGTGTGAATCTGTGGTTTGCGTGTAGGACAAGGGTACCCGCAGAGCACAGTCAGTCTGCATTGTGACAAGGCCATTGGAGGGACAGATGTTCACTCACACAACTCAACAAACAAACAACAGCTGATTCCTCACCACCTGCAGGCTCTTTAGAAGCTCTGTTCAGCCCTGAAGGAGCCTCAGCAGACACACTGAGCCACGGGCCAATCTCATGAAAATGATTTAGGTTTAATGTCCCATAAACAGGGCCCACAGCTTGACTCCATTAGTTCTACTTGAGTGACATGTATCAAACACTCACATGACGGCCAGCTCAGGGGTCGGAGGTCAGGCTGATGGACAAAAACCTTCACAAACTAAAACGTTCTCTAAAGGTTCTCTCAAAAACACTCTTGCAGTAATGTAAGTTGAACCTTTTTAACATTATATATCATATCAAAAACGAACTTTTTAAAAACATTACAATTTAAAATATTTAATTAGCAATAATGTTAATACAATGTTTAAAAACTGGGTGTTCCTAGAACTTCCAAAGTAATATTTTTAAAGTTTTTTGCTACCTAATGGAAACATTAGGGAACCGTTGTTTACAGGCTAAATTTTTTAGAGAGAAAACATTGCTGGAGTCATCTGTTCCCTTACAACAAAAGCTTAAACTATAACATTTCTACACAAACTGTCCAACAAATGCCATGAAACTTTGAAATTCATATCACAAACGGCAGTAGCGTGGTTTTCAGAAAAGCCACAAAAGCAAATCTCTTTGACTGCACGCCAAAGCAATCAGACAGGAAAGCAAGCGCAGTGGTCTTTGAAATGGCCCTACAGTACGGCATTCTGTTAAAGTGTTGGTAAAGTCATTACAACGGCGCACAGTGGCAGACAGCCAGTTCAAAGAGAATTTTCCCTCTCCAAGTTCTCCCGTGGCTTTAACCGAGAGCCGACCACAGGAATCTGACGCTGTGCAGTCGAGCGGGGGCGCTTTGTAAGAAGATATCACGCACACGCACACTGCTCCATCACTGCACCTCTGAAAAAATTACACCTCCTGTCTCTTTAACAAAAACAGAGACCCATATGGAGAAGTTTAGCTGGGTCGCCAGACCCCAACTTCAGTTTCAGACACAGAGTCAGGAATAAGAGCTTCCATTACTATAGATATTCCATATGGATTCAGTGTTCCACCAACATTGTTTAACACACCTCAAATCAATAAAGAAATTCCATAAGAATAGATGGACATGTGATCGTTGGTTAGTTCAGTTATAATGCTGCTGATTTGTTCATCGTAAAAATGGGATTCAGATGCTAACAGTTACATTAAAGTTGAAGGTGTGATTCAATATACAATTGACCCAAAAGAAAATACTTTTGCAAGAATAAAATCAGGTAAAAATATATCTTAGGATAACAACTGTATGTTGCCACTTTAACACTAAACATAGTTTAAAACGTAAAGACCGCTGCAGAGGTCTAAATTCAGAAGTTCAAGAAAGCTAGTAAGCAATTTACTAAACCCTGCATGCATCACTGAAGAAACTAGCCAGCTCCACAATGCAATTTCCTCTCACAAACGAGGGATAAATGTCAGGCAGCTGTTTCCAGCCACAGAGAGCTGAGCTCGAATCAGCCAGACAAAGAGGGAAACAATGTATAGAGCACATGGGCTCAGTTAGACCTGAACCAGTTTTATTTGAAGAACACATGAAGTCGCCTGATGTAACCCAGGGGCCTCATTATGTGACCTCTCTCAACACACAATCCACCCTCCTGTGCTAAGCTCCTGTTAAAGCCATCACTGAACACACATTACTGCGCTGGCATAGCCTTCACCTATGACATCATTTTAGGCTACCATTATCCGTCTGAGAGCAAGCATCTGAGGGAGGGTGGATGGTACGAGCACACACAACCACACACAGAGCTAAATGTGCAACACTGACAGTTGCACACAGGAACTACAAGGCGGAAGTGATGCAGGGCTTGTTACATCATTGACTGAGGTAGGCTGATGTCAGATAAAAGATTACACTCAAATGTTAGCAGGTAAATGCTAGTAGTCAAGTTACTGAGGCACTTTATACATTTAAACTTTTTGTCTCTTAAAGGTCCAAGGATCCATTATTTTGGGAAGAATGCAGTTTTATTAAGAGCGTATCAATACATCTTTGGAAAAGACTTTCCACATGTGTGACTATAATAAGCATCATCGTGAGAAACCAAACTGGTTTCCTGATGTCTACAAAACAAGCTTTGATGGTCCTTTATCTCAGAATGAGACAGAGCACAGCACATGCAACTGTTTGATAACAGCTCTACAGCACACATGAGCTCAAAATGTTATTCTTTCCCACAAATTTAAAACAGTGAGAGCAAATCTGGCTCAACTTAAATGAGTCTGCCGACAAGACTCAAAATCTGACCCCGTCCCGCCCTGGGATGGTCAGTCTTTCCACCCACTGTCCAGAGTGGGAGAAATGAAGTCACTTTGTTGATGTAGCAAAACGTTTTGTAAATTGTAAATAAAGCAACGATTTAATGCGGGTAAAAATGAATGCAAAAAGTGAAAAAGTGTTTCTGGGAAACAATTGCATTTATCCGTCTATCAATCTACCTCTCTGTCAGTCTGTCCCTCATTGCAACTTTTACGCTACAACTAAAAAAGTTTAAACATCATTTTCCTCCGTATCTGCTATACAAACGCAGATCAACAGCTGGTTTACATTACAGACCAAAAATAAAAGACGACAAAGGCTCTGCTGGATGTAAAATTCAGGGACAAATATTTAAAGTATTTATATGTTTTAATGTTATGATTCAGTTACTACATAAATACGCCAGACTGGCCTACAGTGTCGGATTTCTATTGACAGATGAGGGTGTATTCAACACAAATGGCTACTTATAACTAACACAAGGCGCTGGAGAGCGAGATGGAGAATGGAGGAGGCGGATCTTTCACCATCTTTCTCTCGTAGGAGTTTTGGGGGAATTCAGAAAATGTTGCTCCGTATGAGACGAGTTTCATTTCAGCCCTCACAAAAATACACCCCGTACGTCACTTCACCAAACAAAGCGTTTGAGACGCGACGTACGTTCAGTGTCGATCTCTTTCACCCTCCCGTGAAAAATCACATCATTTGTTAGCGCTCATGAAGTTTCAGAGACAAAAGGATTGAGGAGAAGCGTGCGAGTAACAAAATGGGGGTGGGAAGACTGTGCCAGTTTAACATTTGACGGAGTCATAAAGCAAAGCCGCTCGTATTGACACCCGCAACTCTGACACACGGAAAATATCAGAGAGGCGTCAACATCTGTCTGGCTGTCACTCCATTTATCTGATCCGTGCGATGCGATTATATGTTAAGTACCGTAAAGTTTGGGGTGACAAACATCATTAGATAAACCAAAACAAAAATAAAGGTGACATACAGCCTCAACAATGTTAATTCCTGCAAATTTCACGTTATGTCATTACACACTGACATTAACTTATGTTATGTTAAGCACACAGAATGGAAAGTCAAAATATACGTGATAAAATCATAGATCATAAATTGCAAGATTGTAAGTGATAAAAATAGTTATTAATACTCACCAAAACTATGGCAAATCTTTCTTCAAGTTCTGTTGGGTCAGGCATGGGAACTTTCAGCGGCAGTATATGATGCTTGAGTTCAGATTGTCCGTCCACGCTCTCAATATTCCCCATGTTTAAAGTTTATGATGCTGTAAAGATGCAATTCAGATGCCCTGTGTAAAATACGTTTTTCCCAGTGCCCCTTTAAATCCAATATATATCCAATACGCGCGATTACATTCCAGTATTGTTTAGTTAAGAAGTACAAACTACAACTTGATCCGTTTCAGATCTGGCTCTGAATTCGTATACAAACCAAAGCTAAAAAAAGATGCTAGAAATAAATCATACAACTGAATACAAAAGCCACAAGCATCAATTTGCTGTCCGTTTGAAAAGTATTATATTGCAGATGTTTAAAAACTCCATGTCAGGTTGCCAAATCCTCCTCTTAGTGAATCTTCAGTTTTTTTACTTTTTTGATTTAAGTTTGTAGAGTTTCTGATTGTTTATCTTCTCTAGTCAATCGAGACGGTATGATCCGTTCACTGAGTGCGTTCACAATGAACGCTATCTACGAGCTGCTGAGCCCACCCATTTGAACCAACTACAAACTAGAGCTGGTGTGAAGATGAATGGCTGGATTTCAGCCCCTTGTCGCCACCTAACGGCGAAATGTGCAATTTCCGCATTTTTACTTCAATAATATTGAAACTTTTTATGACTTCATTCATGATTAAGTGGCTTTACTACGTCTGCTTCAAACTATGAATATGTTGATGTTAACACAGCTGTTGATATTCCTGGACAATATCTGAGTAAAAATAATCAGTGATTTGTACTTAAAAAAATGCATGTTAAATCCCCTAACAAGTGAGAAAAATTTGACACCTGTGATCTATCTTTCTTACTGAAAAGATTTTACCTGTTGTGGGAAAACAAGACAGCACTACAAAATTGAAATACATTTACATGTAGGCATTACCAGACTACTAAAGGTAAACTACTACTAACTAAACTACTACTAAAGGCCTTACCTTTAGTTACGACTATACTTGACAACAAACAATAAAACAACCCTGTATTTAAAGTGCAAATAGCATATTTATTACAAATGCAATGCAAGCTCTGAGTAACATGGCATAGAAGCACTACATTAACTTTGTTCTCCTCTATTTCAATAATATTGTCTGTTGAAACTTTTTTCTCCAAGAACATAACTCAAACATTTTTGTAACATTACCGAGTAGATTGCTACCCCATAGAGACTTAAAATGTAAATACTCATGCTGCCTTTTGGTTCGTACATATACACACACACATATTATATAAGAAACTTGCATCTTTGGGAACGGAAAGAATTCACACAGTGACTGAAAGATTTTTGATATGTATAAAACAAGCTCTCCACTCACACTGAACAAAACAGAAACAGAAGAACACAACACAGTGTTTCAAGTTCTCTGATCAAACTCTTGTTGTTTCTTGGATTTGAAAGAAAATAATGAATCAGGATTTTTTATAGACTTCCTTCTTCAAAACGAGAAGCACAGAATACTAACGGTTCTCTCTGAAATTCATCTGGACCATCATCTGCAACTTAACAATTCCAGAATCCGTCTTTGTTGAAATGTCGGAATGAAATGCAATAAACACTATAAATGTGAACAAACCGGAACTTAACAGAATCTTCAGCTTCTCATTGGCAAGTTTTCAATGACCCCTAAAGTGACATTTGTAACAACCTGACACTGCAGGGGATTATATAAAAAGCAGAAGCTACAAGTAAAATGCATTAAAAAAACCTTAAAATATTTTCTCACTCATAGCCTCAGCCTTCTTGTGCTAATATGACGTGTTTATAATGGGAATCAAGCTATATTTTGGCCCAAAGTGAGGCACAGTGATGCAATCATGACATCATCAGACTAAGGTCACTCTGCTCTTGGAACACTCGAACCCCTGCTAGCATCGGGGTAAGTAAACATCAGTAAATTCTGGTCAAAGGACCTCCTTTTTAAACATGTAACTGTAAGCATGTCTTTAAGTCAACAAAGGGAGTCCTATTCAGTTGATCTCACTCGACAAGTCACACCTGAAATTATACAAATAAAAAAGCAAACGTAAGCAAACATTTCTCTGTAATTGGCTCAGGTTATCTACTATAGTCATAAAGACAGTGAACAAAAATACAGCACATACCACTGTGTTATTCCTGTTTTGAGATCTAGTTGGTTCAGGTCTATTTGAAGCTAAAAAAGAGATTAAGACTCAGTATCTAAATAAATGTATTTAATATAAACATTTGTATTTAGCACGAATCTTTTTATTTAGCATCTAGCATTCTTATATATTTATAAAGTTAAACAGTTAGCACAGTGTGACATCACACATACCTTGCCAATAAGCTCTTTTTCACGACTCATGAAGGAAACACTGTTTTTGACAGAGAGCTCAAGTCGTCTCTGGTTGGCCTCTTGAAGTGACATGTCAAAATCAAACCTGTGGCACAAAGTGAACTGTGGTTGGCATGTAGGTCCCACTGTGTTCAGCATCTGTATTAATGAGTGATTCTGCAAACCTTTCATTAAACTCTGGGTTAGGGTTTCTTTTCTTAACACTGGTCTTCCTCTTGGTGTTCCGGTTCTTATCCGGAAGAAGAATAAGGGAGATGTAAGTGTCTGGAGGATCCTTGGAGAAAGACGGCAAGTTCCTGTGTAAGAATCCAGAAGTTTTTACTTTTTTGTGCAGGCAGCACATTTGAAGGAAATTCTGTTGCTTGATGGTGCTTTAGAAACAAACTAACTTGGTTTTTACTGCCCCCTAGTGGAGTGGATGCAGCATGACACAGCACACAGTCTCAGTTATCCACACCATTGTCAGGTGCATTTGTAAATTGTTATGATACCTACCTGCAGGCATGGATGGTGATGACCAGTCTGTTCTCCGCAGATGAATAGACAGTTGAAAGCTTCACCTGGGCTTTTCCACTGACAGCAGCGTCCTCATTTCTACACTCACATTAACACACCCACATCAATAAATGTGTTAATGTCACCATGTCAGCACAATGTCAATAGGAAAAATGAGTCTTTCTGTTTCTCACCCTTGGGCGGGCACATTTCTGTGTCGGAGCTCACGATTGGCTGCAGCGTCTTCTTCTCCTTTGGGAATGATGTGACTCACTTCCTCCACACTGGTTGTGCCGTCACTACGCTGCACCAACTTGCTGTCTAAGAGCTGAGTTTAAGAGGGTTTTTTTCAGATTTTTTTAAGGCAGGCAGATAAAATTTCCATTTCATCGCCTCACTGCATAAAGTAAATTTTGACTGTGTAAAAGCGTCTTTCTGCTTGGCGCATGTTCTGTGTGTTTAAGGTCCAAACCTTGAGTTCAGCCCTCAGCAGAATCTGACTCTCAGGCATGGCTCCATCCAGATTGAACCATCGGTCCAGAAGCAGTTCCTTCTCATCCAACAGCTCTCTGACAGGAACTACAACCGCCCCCAATGGCTGACCCCAGCTGTGAGAGAGCTACACAT